>QVIK01000560.1:0-23720 GCA_003957845.1 Oidium heveae
ATCTCTTTTTCTTCTGTAGAGTTTTACAATAAACTGATTTTCTTCTGGACTTGCTCTGTTGTTTACCAACACCAATTGATCCGGCAACAATTTCTCGTCTTACAGGGGCTCGAATTCGCACTGCATTGGATTTTGCAGGACTCAAGCTTGAAGTATTTTCTTGAATATATCTCGCTAAATACCTTCGACAAAATAACCCCGTATCCTGCACTGGTTCGATGTAGGAGGAGCCGATGGCTTATATGACTACAATCTATTCCTCGATCATGTTAAAGAGCAACTCGAAAAAAAAACACGCTCGACAAACGGCGGGAAATTTACTCCAGCGTATGAGAATGGGTTCAAGCCAATGTTTTGTCGATTATCTTCAAGATTTTGAGCTGAAAGTAGCACAATGCGGCGCAATGTCTGACTCTAGTAAAATAATGCATTTAGACACAGGCATTAATACCAGACTACGCCTTCTTTTACTCAGTAAATCATTGCCGGATGACAATTATCTTAAATGGGTTAACAAAGTTAAAGCAGTAGCAGGACGTCTTGAAAATACCCAGTCGTATAGAACAGCTGGAGGTAGCGATAAATATATATGGTATGTTCCACAAAATGGAGCTAATTCTTACATACCAAATGGCACTCAAGATAATCAGCAACCCATATTAGATAGCGATGGAGATACGCAAATTTGTGGAATTAACTCCGTTCAAGCCCTCCAAGCTGCTATAAATGCCATTAGTGATAATACCTCCAACAATAAACCAAGTGCCCCATGGAGATCTCCGTAAGAGTTCAAGCGACTGTCAAAAGAGGGTAAATGCATTCGCTGCGCTAGCAAATCTCATAAGACACAAGCTTGTCCCCGATTTGGCGAACACTATAGCACACATCCAGCAAGTTGATGAAATTCATCAGTAAAAAAAAATCCAAGATCTAGAAAGTGATTCTGACGAAGGTGAGTTTTCAGGAAAAGAGTAAACTCTGAGCATCGTCGCGCTCAGAGTTTCGGGAACCAGTTGTTAGGAGAAGCAGGCATAGCACTCGATAATATGAATAGTAGCCCAGTCGTAATAAATTGCCTTGTTGATTCAAGTTTCTATATAAAATCCTTGATTGATACAGGTGGTCTTTGCTTTGCTGCATTCTCGGAGAACTTAGTGAAAAATAAAAATCTCCCGCGCATACCAATTCCACAAAGAACTTTGCATTTAGCAAAAAAAGATAAAAATAATAAACGAAATGACATACGCAAATTTAGATATTGACAGAAAAAAAGAAAAGGTTTTTGGATACATTATTAAAGGACTGGCGTATGACATAATCCTAGGGAAGCCCTGGATGGAGCACAATGATGTCGTTTACCTATCAAAAAAAAGAGCAATTCGTTTTGGACAAGACAAGAAGGGTCAAATTGTGAGAGAATATTGTTGGTATAGTCATAAAGCCCCAGCGGAAACAAAGAAAAGAATACACCATGTCGCCACAGCCATTAAAGTTGGAGGAGCAAGATTCTTGAAATTCGTAAACTAAACGTCACCGAGAATCCTTTGATCCTGATAGGACAACACGAAAAAAATTCAGATTGCAGCAAATATATCGCATACTTAAAGGCAATAGAGGGTTGGGAAGATCGAAAATCGCACTTAGAGAGTGTACTTTTGCCGTGGTATCATATCTCCGAGAACAGCAAGCTGAACATAAAATTTTGAAGTATTTTACAAGTAAAAAGTTATTAAATGAATAGCAAGTCTGGTATAGCGAGTTATTACAACTGTTCAATTATAATCTTAAGTGGCTACTTGCCAATATAAACGAACACTCAGCGACAAATGTACCGAAGATCGAATTAAACAACTTCTATCGTAAATTAGCGCAAACCCAGCAGCAATCACGCATCAAAACAAGAATCCGACCATCGAAAGCGATCCAGTAGCTGATGCAAAATATATTTAGTGATGATAAAATGCAAGCTCTTTGGAAAAGGGGTGTGTAATGTGATGCAGACTCGAGACATGCATGGACTGCAGTACGAGGGGCAGGGCGTGGGTTTCTCTCAGATTTAGCTAAGAAATTGACTGCTAATATAGCAGAATGTATTATGGTAGCAGATGGGGTACTAAGAGGTAGAGAAAACAGGATTTGGGTGCCAGATTATGAACCGTCAAGAACTGTCATAATGCAATAAAACCATGACAACCCTCTATCCGATCATCCGGAGCGAGTAGCCGTAGACATATTGGAAATATGATCCAAATTAAGATAATCTTCAAGTAAAATGTTATAACTGTTATGTAGGTGTAGTTAGATTAACAATGATCCTCTGAATTTCCGTAAAGTAGTTGTGCCTATACACACTTCGTTTCCTGGGTAACATAAGTTCAACAATCTAAGAAAATGTTTTGTGAAGGGATGAAAGACGACTGGGAGTAAATGAACGCTAACAAGGATTTATACCAAAGCTGACTAGGATGGTGGGTAACGACAGGAGCTTAATTGATAAGCTTGAAAGTTCATTGGCTATTGTATTCATGGGTCAAACTAAGGGTCAAATATACATTCTCAATATTTAATTTATAAAATATAGTATTTATAATTATTTCAAGTTAATTTTATATTACGTGATTGTACTAGCATCTGGATTGAATAACATATCATGAAGCGAGCGTTAAGATTTGCAAATCATTAAAATTTTATTTATTGTTGAAGAAAGATATATATATATATAATTTAATCGTTCTACAACTAGGAAAACATCCTTAACAACAAACGAGCTGTAGAATAAACTGATAAATTGAAGCTAGGTTTTTCTGTTATACGTACTTCAACAGCTACCGGTAAATGTCAGAATAAGATGTGCACGCACGGTTTCCATGGTGATAATCATGGTGTCTTTTTGTCTAATCAGCCAAAATTACTTTATTTCTCGCTTAATGCGAATATCGCTCGCTTCTCAGCCGTGTTGTGTTAGTTGTAGGAGAGAGAGTCTCAACCAAACTGTATGTTAGACTTAACATATTTGACCACAAACCCCCCACGGTTTTCATAGATCGGCTTCCTACAACTTGACGATTTGATTCTATTCGCTCCGGGGTAAAAAGCTGAAAAACGTGAGGTTGCTTCTTTTTTTTTAAAGGATACGGAATAAAAAGTCTGTGCGTGACTTGTCTGCCCTGCAATTACAAACCGTTCATGAGAAATCTGAAAAAGATGCTGCTGTAAGGCTTAGGGCGTTTGTGTTCTGATGACTGGTTGCGGGTATCCCTGTAGAGTTGAGAAACGCATTAATGAGCTCCGATTATAGCGGTTTGTGTCGAAGGTCGTTTGAAGCTTTTTTGACCTTTTAACTTCCGTGGTAATATCATCATTAATATTTCTCCAAAATAAGAGTTTAGAAAACTAAGACAGCTGTTGCATACAAATTGTGTATCACATTTTTTATTCTACAGAATTAAAAAAAGCTGAGTAATAATATTCACGAGCCTTCAAACTCGCTGACGTTAATTTATATAAAAACGTCACCCTTTTTATACATCCCGTTATTACACTCTAGATATTATACTTTCCTTTCTCTATCCGCTGGGAAAATGATGTACTAAAAAGATTGGATCCTATTATTTAACTTTCAACTTTTGAATTATAAATGCACCTCTGTTTATTACGACGTTTGGCTTCGAAGTCGATGAAAGGAATTAAGATGATACCCGATTGGGAGTGATCTACCCCATTCCAACCCTGTTCAGATCCTTATGTGCAGAAATTTACCGTGGCAGTAGGATATTCTAAATACAGTCAACACTCCAATAACTTGGGGATTGTGGCTGAACTGACTCGGTTCAGCATTAGTAACATACAACTTTGCTAAATTTTCGATGTGTGAACTCATCCGAGGAAAGGATCTGATGACAGCTGAGACAGTTTTGTTACGACTCGTTCTCTAGTTTGGCTTGTTTGAAAGCTAATGATCCCCCCTCTAACTGCTTCTGGTAACTGTGGGTCTACTAGCGTAGCTGCCTCGGCACAAAGCCAAATATAGTAGGCGCTGAATTTAGAAACTCGGGGCATGTTCAGGATACAACTTAATCGCATGACAAAGTAACAAGGTGAAGAAAGGCAGTACCGTTCACATTGACTGTGATAAAGATTGAACAACAATTGCTTTCTCAAGAAAGATTCATCCTTCAAGGAAGCAGCCGAACGAAGGAAGTCGTAGGATGACTGTGAGTTCAGAATCAATGCGAAAGAAAACCCAACGGGGAAATGGATATTTGTGTACAAAGAAGCAAACCATAACCATTAACCTTGAGATGGAGCGATCAACTATCCAAAACATCCACCGAAATACTCAATGCCAATGATGTGTCGCAAGGGATTATCACACATGTTTTCCTTGGAGGTTGTGGTTAGCCATGAAGTGCGCTTCTGATACACGATACTCGTGATATATGGATTTATGTCAAATATTAGTACATGGGTTCTTAGGTAGTCATAAGATATAGATGATATAGTCAGCTCGGCAGGGGTAAACAGTTGCATGGACACTCGGGGAACGTGAATTAATTAATTGTTTTGTTTGGGTCATCACGTGATATTTTGATTATTTACCGGTTTCCTCATTAAATTCGAATTTTTTTTTCCAAGTTTCGTTCCAAACACGCTGATGGCTGCCATCCTGACATGCAAAATTTCATGAGCACCAAAACTATCTCGGTGTAATTTCATGTTTGAGTAACTTATATCATGATGCTGTAAAAAGGGCAGATGAATATCTAATTTAACCTCCAAAAAATTTGTGCAAATCACATTACTAGAAAAAAAGCCATACATTTCTTGTTGTACACTACATCAATTGATTGAGCGTCGTATCTTTTTTCAGAAAATTTTTTTTTTTTTTTTCCGTCTGCTAAACCTCTTTTACGTTGCATATTAATTATACCATTGAAATAGGATACGAAGTGGTAAAAGTTAAGGAATTTATTTGTATTAACCAAGAAGTCTCTTGGTTCAAAAGTTATGGGTCGTATTCTAGAGCAGATGCAAGGCATAATATGCGACGGCTTTGAGTACCTGTTGTCTACGCTTACTTTCAAGTACAAAGTATCATTAGCCAAGCCTTGTCAATGGCTTGGCTATTGATTAGATCAAGTTAATATAATATGGCAAAATTATCAATCTGTAAAAATACAACGAAGGACATATTATGATGAAAGACGTTCTAATGTTTGATGATCACGTAATGAATAAGAACTGAAGAATTTTCAGAGCATGTATATTTGAAGTCGTGGTAGCAAAAGTAAATTTATTTAGGGAGCGATTAAACTACCGGTAGGCTGTGGAGAAATCACTAAATTGATATTATTAATAGAATGAGAATTATTCCCATCATATACGGCTGGACCGCTTACTACAGATGCACGTCCATTTGGACCACTCACCCCTAGTAAGAACTTTGGTGCGATGCTTGTACTGCTAAACGATAGTTCAACCAGACCAGTGATTGCATCCAACACCATCTTTTTGAGCCTATTCCGTGGAATCCCTCATAAGCTATATGGCATTACAGTAGGAATTTCTATTATAAAAGGATCTAGGTTTGTAAACTAGACTTCGAGTCTGTCAGATGTTAGAAGTATGTAGGATAAGATGTTATAATCCGATATGACAACATAAGTGTTTCAACAACAGGCTATAACATCTTATCCTATATATGCCTAAAATCCGAGAGTTATAACCCTTTATTGAATGGACTTCATCATTGAGTATCTGTGCATCGTCAACTGTATCTATATTTTCAAAATCAAATTATTCATAACCCCAGAGGTATTCTGGTTCCAGCCTAGGTCTCATTGCTCAAGGCCTGATTTCATCTTCGTTACAGGCTTAGACGTACGCGATCTGATTAATTGGGTAAAAAAAATCCAAAGTGAAAGATTCAATCGTAAACTAACGCTTTTCTTGTTTTTGATAGCGAGAGGATTGTTCTGATGTTTGTTGAGGTTGATTCTGTCAAGCTTCCACTTAACTAGTCAGAATAAGCGGCGATTTACCAAAAATTTATTGAAGTTTCTATACACCATCATACGTCCAGTGGATTGACTTGATAATGTTCACTATGACACTATGTAAATAAGTTATCGTGAGCTAAAGAATGAACGTTCAGAGATAAATGCTGACTAAGATAAGGAAACCTGATTGGTGGGACAAATTATTACTCTAATAATTACGTCAGTTTAGTGGTTCCTCTACAGCCTACCGGCAGTTTCATCGCCCGCTTGATTTATTCTATTTAAGGTCCTAGGCACACGCCCTTACGTCCACTTTGGGTACAGGGCCAGCTGAGCCGGTCGGGATCATGGCTTCATGCATGCCCTACTCGTTCGCGTCCGCTATTTATATCAGATATAAATTTTATACATCTAAAGCATTTTTGGGGGTGTCAGAATCTATTTGCCATTCATCTTGTGATTATCGTTCCTTCACGGGGGTTCGCGGCTGCTGTAAAACCTGAGACGATTGTAAGAATTTTTCAGGATTGAATGGAATAAGTCCACTAGCTTACCAATCAGCTCGTATAAACTTATCACGTAATCTTTCCATTCTAGCTTTATGGTGGAACTTAATAAACCTTTTATTTTTTTCTGTTGCTGCATCATCCAAGGCGGAAAGAGCCGAAATCTGATCTCAATATTTTGACTTTATAACTGAAAAGGGTGCTAGATCCAAAGGCTTGAGAATGTGAGAGGAGTGAGCCGGCAAGTGTAGAAGATGAATACTTTGTTTTCTGCACAGCTGCATGAACTCAAGATCGGTATGGCTACCCTGGCCATCAAGGGCCAGCAGTTTGGCTGGATCATACAAACAAGTCGGAGGAATGAAAACAATTTTCTATTATTCATTGCCTATTGCTTTCGAGGCCCACCCATTCTCAGAAATAATATAAAACCAATTGAGAACGCACTCGCTAGGAAACCAACTAGATTGAAGGTGCTTTCCCTTAGAAATGACTAAGTATCCCAGTCTTTTTTCTAATTATGGAGTGTTCCCGATAGTTGCGGCGAAGGAAGTTTGTAATCCATTCTTTTCCTAGCGCCTTATGGTCCCCATTTGCTGTGAGGATTTTGCAAACCATTTCACGCGTTCTAGTGTGGCTGGGTGAATATCCTCTAGCATCCTCATCAAGAATCCATTCAACTAAAAATTTCTCCCAATCTGAGCCTAATCTCTGGCAATGTTTTTGTGCTATCTCTTGACTACTCGATCCATTCAAACGAGACCTAAGAGTACTTCTAGGTACGCCATGTGCCCTAGCAGCAGCGTTCTGGCTGGTAAAAATGCCATTTTTTGCACTCCTGGATGGCAGATTGACCGAACTCGTGAGAAGCATTCATTTTGGAGGAGATTGTGAATGGATAAGCCCAATGTAAAACTTGGTCGACATAGGTGAAAGGCTGACGAGAGGTAAGGGGTCGATCTTATAGTGCCAAACTAATTATCTAGCCCCTATGCACTAGTCATCTAACCCTTCAAAAAGAGTAATAATTTTTATGTAGATTGCCTGCACACCAGCCTTCTTTCAACCAATCAATACTCTATTCCTTCAATCTGGTTTCCTGTACAACGGATATTTATTTGATTGGTTTAGGCTTTGAAGTGGACAAATATTTTGAGGCAATGTATACACTCCTTAACCGAATATTCGTCTGTATGTCTGCATCCCTACATCTAGTTACATTTTATCCATCACTTGGAAAAACTCAGCAATCATATGGCATTTTAATCGTCACCACAAACACTATGAAAGCTCCATGAAAATATGATTGATTCAATCAACACCTTTGCCACTAGATACACTTGTGCTGCTGTAAAATCTTGTCTTAAAAAATAAAAAATAAATTAAAAACTTTCAGCTACCTGTCGTTGTCAACGATAGACGCAGGAAGACATATTTTTTTTTCACAAATCACGCCTCTAATTCTCCGAAAATTAACTATCCGTGGCGAAAAAAAGCATGCCGTACTAGTTTTTGCTAGCTTTTAGTAGCGCCGGAGGAGAAACATAAATATCATTTATTAGAGTTCTCTCTCACTCTCTAATTCCGCTCTATTGTGGTGGACCAAAGAGCTGAAACGATGGCTTTGCGACCTTTATAGTGTGAAATTAGATTCCAAACGGACTCTCACTATCTTAAATCGAAGGGATGCCTTCAATTTTCAAAATGGACACTTTGAGTATTGCAAGACCAATATATCTCTAGATCAAAAATAAAATACGAACAACGCTTTTATCCTTGGCCAAAACTGAAAAGATGGCACTTTTAAGTCCAAAGTTATTGTTTCCTAGGGCTAATTGCTTGCTTACCTATGCTACCTTTGGATCTAATTGAGCCTCAATTCAACTCGACCCAGCAGATTACTTCATTAGGAATATTTCCTGTTTGAGACGTATCAGATATTGCATCAGCTTTCCGTGCTGGAAGGATCTGAAATCCCGTTTTGAACCAGACGGTTTCTCAATCGATGAGATTGACCAGTAGAATAGAGTTAATAGACAAGAGAAAAAAATTACAGGCACTATATTTGGGAAATCTTTGTCTAAACTCCTCGTTATCAATTCAAAAGAATCCGTTGGACGAAAGCCGAGTAGCTACTAATATCAAGAATTTGAAAAATCTATTTTGGGAGAATTCTAGCCCCGATTTCAAATATTTGGAAACAAACCATTGATGACCCCAAGAACAGTCGAGAAACAGGGAATCTTTCTCGAGTTGCACCCCCTTGATGATCTTTTTAATCTAGGTAAAAATTCGACCGTAAAAAAATTATGGATAGATGGTTTGTGAAATACAAATATTGAGTTATATGTTTTAGATTCAGCTGATAAACTACTCAAGTACTAAAAGAAAATCGGAGGAGAAATTCCTACCGAGCCTAAAACATTATTTAGCTCAAGGATAAACAGTCAGGCTCAAGTAAAAGGACGACGAAAATAAAATAAAATTGTTTCAGGCAGAAGATTTGAAGAGCAAACTTTGTCGATAAACAACAGTTTCCAATTTTCAGTATTCAACCCATTAAACTCATTTACTGGCCTAGTTAGACTCAAGCAAGCAGAAAAACCAAAATTTAAGATGCTATTTAAACGTTTCAATGTTGTTCTGTATTAGAATTTGGGATAATTTGTTAGAGGCTTTCACAAGAAAGAACTGCTCACATTTTTTCCAACAGTTAACTGTAATTTGACAGATAATTATCAAGTTATTAGTTTACCAGCAAAAAATAAAAGTTATTTTGCTTATTAGATAGCGTGAACTTAATGAGTGAAAGACAAAACTCATATAATCGATAGCATAAATGCGTAATTAAATCAGGAGCTTCTTCAAAAGCTCGTTTTGGATTACAGAGTTTTAGATGAGTCGTGCTTAGACATGACGGGAAAAAACCTTCAAGTAAGAATGAAAGTATCAAATTACAATCATTCCAAAGTGACGCTGAGAAGGCTTGTTAGTAGAACATTCGGATTTTTGCATGAGATATCTGAAATGATATGGGTTAAAGATCACCTGATACAAGGCTAACTTGAACCGGCTAGAGATCTACACAAAAATTACTCCTTTGGGGGAATAGATAAATAGTGTATAGAAGTTAGATAATTAGTTTAGCTCTAAATATAGTAGACACGAATTATCCAGAGTCTTTTCACACGCCCTGATGCTCGACCTGGAGTATAATTCTTTCATTAACTAGTACACATACACTTACCCATTAAGAACTCTTGGGAAAGAAGGATATTTCATTTTTGGACTGCCCGATATTTCAGGCCAATCAATACTTTGAATTTCAATTAGCACAAAGACTAGTAGGGATAATATCTCTGAAGCGAGGAATTGCCCCACAGTTCACAATCTATCTACGGAAAACTGAACAGTAGGCATTGTGTAATGCTAGTTGACGCACAGACTTTATCACTCGACAGGGTACAAGTTGTATAAAATAAGTTTCAATACTTCTTGAGACGGTTTCAAGCAATGACTTTTCTGTTTTTCGTAATGATGAGACAAACCATTCAACGGTTCTCGAGATCAAAACTTCTACATATTCAAGATCATGCAAGAAGGACTGGCCTGTTCCTAGCGGAATGTACCAGGTCTGCCTGCGACTTTCATGGATAACAACGCTGACGTTAGCATCCCGCAGCTTCCCGATCGACCAATCCATACGAAAATGACTTGAAATATATATCCAAATTAGCAGATCATAGGTTCGAATAGTCTCCTTGTTAATAGTCATTCTCAAAGACCGTGTCAGGCATTGCCTCGTCATGACAGTATCTTGCCGTTAACTCTAGGCATCTCTTTGACATATTTCTTCGTCTCATGTGCCCTCCTACAAACTAGTGCTCTGACTTCGTATTTTGACGATGTTAATGCCCGTCTTGATCTGCAGGCACTATGCGGTATCTCAGATCTAAAGCCCTGGAGAAGGCACATACCCATTCAACGACTAATTTTTCGATTCTTAACCTCTTAATTCCGGAACTAATTTGAAGCACTTAATATTATCCTACTCGAACTAACTAACTTCATATGCCATTACTACTTTATACAAGGATAATATAGTCTTGTCAACTTAAATCTAAAAGAATATTTCCTGCCTTGTTGATTCAGTTCTCACAGTATTTCTAGCGTCTTTCAAGTATCTAACAACCCGGATGTTATATTAGCAGTGTATTTGTTCTACTCGACGATAAAAATTAGAAGATCTAGATAGAAAAAACATTACATCTACTCTTATTTGCCTTACTGGCATAATAAACCACGAACGTCAATCTGGATATCTCCCTCCTCCTCAAGTCAGCAGACTCGAAAGAGTTGGTGCCATCAGTGTTATCACAAAAAATTTATGCTAAATCACTTCCTACACTTGCTTACAGAACAGATAATAAACCACAATCACCTGTGAATCACACCAAATCAGTCATGGGGATAAAGCGGAGCATGTCAGCCCACCCAGCAGAATCTCCAGCCAAAAAGCAGAGTAAATGGTCACCAGATGAAGATTCTCTCATTATCGAGCTTCGAGGTAGACAAATGAAATGGGAAGATATCTCTAAACGCCTTCCCGGACGGAGCGCTATAAGCTGCAGACTTCATTACCAAAATTACCTGGAAAGAAGGAGTGAATGGGATGAAGAAAGAAAAAATAAATTAGCAAGAATATATGAGAGGTAACTAAATTTTAAATTTAGCGTTCAACTTATGTTGTATTCTCCATTCAAAGAGTTTCTAACGTATTAATTAGATTTAAGCCTGAAATTTGGGCAAAAGTTGCTGAAGAAATGGCTGTTCCATGGCGCACTGCTGAAGCAATGCACTGGCTGTTGGGAGAAGCTGATATGGCTCGACGAGCAGGCGTAACTCCATTTTCCTTATCATTAGGCACTGCAGACATAGTCTCAAGTACAGTAACTCGACG
Source organism: Oidium heveae (assembly GCA_003957845.1). Classification (NCBI taxonomy): domain Eukaryota; kingdom Fungi; phylum Ascomycota; class Leotiomycetes; order Helotiales; family Erysiphaceae; genus Oidium; species Oidium heveae. Next base: position 11,466 of record QVIK01000560.1, read on the forward strand.
TTCGTCTCCAAACCGAGGTCGTTCTCTCTCACAAAATCAAGCTCTGGAACAAACCCTGTCTACTGAGCCTGGAATTCCGAATCAGTTTTCTTCCCCTCCGAGCCATATTTACGGGAGTTTTAATCCAAACTCACTTTCCCCTCAATCTAGTAATCAAAGTCACAAAACGGCTTCTAAATTTGCTAGCAGCACCTCTTCTCGCACAACAGTGAGAAGAGATTCAACACCGAGATCAGTTCCACCTACGAGCCCAACTGAGGGTGTGGCTCTTGCGGCAATTACAAACTCTAAACATGGAGTAGGGCAACAAGTACTTCCAAGTGTGGCTGAAATGACAACTGGTGTTTCTCCATACGAGCCATCTACTTATGCTACATCTGAGGGATTTGAATATGCCCCAGTCAGTTCTTTATCATCCCCTATAGACGTTACGAAAAGTCCATACATAAACCAAAATTTTCACCAATGGCCAGAGTTCTATCAAAGACATAGTTTGACTTGATATTTCCAATAAATGGAGCAATAATAACTTTTAAAGACTAATAATATGAAATATCTCTGTGATAATTTAACTCGACTAAAATCCTCCTGAAGGTTCGAGAATTCTTTACATTCAGCATTTATTCGAGGCGGGATCTTCAAATAAAATGATTAATGAATAATAAAAAATGAAAATGAAAAATTGGTGCATTTAGGCATAAAGCTATATAAAAACTTTGGGTTCGCGTATTAGAAACAAAAATAATTTGATTTTCTACCTTTTATGAAGTGTTTATGGGATTGGGGCAAAATTAGAATACAGTTTTAAAATTTATATTGAATCTGGCATTTATTACTATTTTCTTTTCTTTTTTAAAAAAATCGGGTTTGGGTTTGCTGTCATCAAAATTTGGGGCTTTATTTTGCAAGGGGATTTCTTTCGACTTTTTGGATCTTGTCAGTTTGGACTGCAATAGGGATTAAATGGTGTCTATGTCAAAATTCCTTATGAATATTAATTATTATCAGTCATATTGTGAAAAATAAAAACAGAATTTGGACTCTTGAAGAATATTTTTCAGAGTCTTGCTAAATTTATGTAGAGTTTGGTCATCAGATTCAATGAAATTTCAGCCTTAGACGAGAGCTAGACAACTGATTCGCGCTTTTGTATTTTGTCAAATATTTACATATACATTTACACAAATCAAATTGCTTTGTATAATGATTTTAAGCGTGATTTTTTTATACGAGCGAGAATATAAATAAATAAGAGTAGTCTAGAAATTGGATCAAGTCAATGAGGAGCAAGCGTTTCATTTAACATATGTAAAGTAAATCTGGAACATAACCGCTCTCCAACTCTTCAAATCCTGTACTCATCTTTCAAAGTAAGAATAAAGAGTGATTTCGTGTTCTTATTTAGTAAGCACTTGGAAGTTTCAAAATCCTATTTGTATTTTTTTTCCCCGCAGTTCAGGTTTTTGAAACAGGTTATTAACAATATTATAAACATTCAGATGGTTTGATATTCTGAAAAATTAAAAAATTAAAAAAAAACTTGTCAACGTACTTCTTTTGAAGCTGCTTAAATACACTCATTCTATTACAGTACTAAAATTATATGAATATTTATCAAATCTCCTTTTCTTTATTTGGATTTTATGAGGCTTTAAATTTTTCTTTATGGCCTCTTATCAGGGTTATGGGCTTCATGTGTAATGAATATAGATCTCTATGTATAGAGTAGATAGCGTCTTCTGAATCAATTTTATAGATAGGAAACATATCTAAAGGCTTCATAGGGAAATCAGATCGGCTCTGACCCTAAATTACTGGAAGTTTTGATAGATAGAAAGCTAAATATTTGATTGCAGCTACGATGTTGTAAGGGCAGTGGAATATTTAGTGTCTCGAACAACGTACCCGTGGGAATAGCAAGTCTAATGAAACCTCATATCCATGTTGTACCAGATCGAACAGGTTAAGGTTAATTCCACATTGCATGAAGACTCTAATCAATTGATCAGTCAAATTATCGGTTTACAGCGACAATAGAAATCATTATCCGTAGGCCTTCGTTTAAAGAATTACTTTCCTTTGCTTTCCCTAGTGAGGCAGCACCCAAAGAAAAAGAAATTAGAACCCGGAAATTTTACGGGCTAGTTGTTTTCTTAATATTATTGCTTACATAATTATAACACTAACATTCACGCTTCATAGTCAAGAGCTACTCTGGGATTTATACTTTGGAACAATAACTCACGATTGGTTTCTGTGCTAAAGATTTAACTCACACTATAGGATATTTATGTTTGATTTTTAAAATTAGTGAACAGCATAAACAACTTTAGTATTAGGAGAAGAAAGGAGTAATTATTTCAAGCTAAAGCTTTTCGATACTCTTCTCAATTCTCGCTTTAAACCGATAATATGAACTGACTAATTGGTTAGCGTCTTCATGCATTGTGGAGTTTGCCCTTACCCGTTCGGGCTAGAGTGACATGGATAGGGGTCTCATTAGACTTGCTATCAGCCACAGGTATTTAACGATCTCGATCTAATCATATCCACAGCCCTGTACGCTCCACTATTATTGGGCAAGGCTAGTGCTCTTGGCTATTTCCAACCCGACAAACGATGTTCCAGTGCACTGCGAGGGTTTCACTTATCTACTTCCTCTTATTGGTTAAGTGGCGAGGCTGAAATCTAGATGGAGATTTTCAAACCGTCACTTACTCAGCTGTCACTTTTAGTCCAATTGTTTCCAAAATCTGTTTAAACAAAATTGTGTCGGAGGAATGTATAGTTTGACCTGCATTATGTGATCTCGTATATATTGATGTGACTCATGTAATTAGAGAACTATATGTGTTCGTGAATTGTCTCAATAATCGCCATTTGGCCTCTCTTAATACGATGCCTAAATATACCCACAACACTTGACAGCACTCATTACTCAGTAATTACATTATCAATCGTGGTTTATGAGAATGTATAATTTAGATTTAGGGCCAACTTCTCCCTATGGTGATAGACACGCTGCAAGTGTGAATTTGATTATGAAAACCAGTTCACTTTTCCCTACCCAATTGAGTGAAATCCTCACTTTCCTTATTTAACTCTTTTTAACTAATACAAATTCTTATGTTAATGAACAAGGCAAAGAAAGAAAGACGAGGATTAATTCCAGAAACATTTACTAAGAAATATTTTACTAAGAAATTGAATCGAAGACAGGCAAGTTGGAATGAACTACTTGCAAAATCTGACTGTATGAAAGTATTCCAACCAGGAAAATAAAGATGCGTTCATCCGAATTCATTCTGACCGGCCCATGGACATTACCGGTGAAGGAAATCAATTCCAATATTAAGTAGTAATTAAAAAACACCAAGCTCTTCACTGCTATACCCCCAAAGTTTTTACATCTCACCAGGAACTTAATGGGCCATCACTGTTCTCTAGTTAGATACCTGGATTGAATATCGTGGAGACTATTACTATCGAAAGATTCACCCAGCCATTGAAAACACCAAAGCTACATGTAAGGATATTCGGTCAGAAGGCTGTAAGCTAACGTCTTACTCTTTCGTAGTAATAAGAATATATCCCATTAAAAAATCCACGAACAACTTCTTAGAGAGCTTCATAATACTCATATTTACCGTCATCTGGGACCAGCCTCACTTTATAGCATGCTTACTAGGAGGTACTGGCGGCCTAATCGTTACCTGAATTCGTCATAACACACCAGATTACAATAAGCTTACCAGAGAAACAATCTCTTGGCAGAAAAACTACTCAGCTTTCTCAAGCTTCTAGTAGCCCCGATATTATCATTTTGGTCATCTTTTTTTTTAAAAAATCAATTAACGTATATGCAGCCTTTAGGTTATGACACAGTGACAGTGTTTATTTAAATTTTAGATGATTCAACTTTTTCATTAGATACACTCATGCCTCAGATTCCATTTGTAAATGCTACTACGAAGTACAATCGCTTTTCCTTCACCAATGGTCAACCTTCAACCGTTAACATCCATCCAGGGAAATTGCAAACCCTGGATTATCCAGACATGCCTCCACCATCCTGTAAATATCCACCGCGCGAAATGCGAAATGTGGTTAAGTCTATTGGATTCGAACCAACCATCTCCCGTCTCGAGTGGGGTAGGTGCCCAGGCTACCCAGACTCTACTTAGGACAAGGCCCGGATGGCATACCACACTACCATCCGACCCATTTTGGTCATTACCAGCGCGCTTCGTAAAAATCTTCACATATACATCTATCCTCCGGTTAATAAAAAGGCTGGTTTGAGTTGATTTGATTTGAAACATTTTACGTTCGCGGCAAAACTATCTATCGATAGCCGCCTTAAAGCCTCCCGTGGGGCGTAGGACGCGCTGCTTTTCGCTGCAGCAAATTCACGTGACTAACTAAGCTTGCTAAGTTATAGATTTGGTAGTTGGTCCATCTCATGATCTACTCTGCTAATTGTTGTAAAACTACTTTGAAATTTCTTAAAAACATTTTTCAGGGCTATTGCGCCTTCTGTAGTTCCTAACAGCCACGTTATTGCTTCATTTTGCTTCCTTTTCTCGACAATAAAAAGGCTGGTGGGTGATACCGATAGCCCCTTGAAGTGATAACTGTAGCCCCCCCTGTTCACGTGATTATAGATTCTGCCGAAGAAATGATTTTCAGCGATTTTTTATATACCCGTGGGACTTCCCACGGATAATTGGCCAATCATCTTAAAATTATGACTTTTAAAATAATAATATATCCACGAAATATTTCAAGACCTAGCCGACCACTAGTAAAGTTTTATTTACAGTCACCCTCCACAGAATAATGTGCACATTTGAGAGGAGCTATTACACAGAATTTACAGCATTCGACGAAACTCAAGCATTCAAGTAATCTAACATAATTCTTTTTCGATGGCTTTATGGGGAAGACGGTTATTTATTTTTAAAATTAAAAAACCCTTATTATATTGAACTTTGAATCCGATTAATGGAAGAAATTTATTACAATAATTAAGATAACTTGGCTAAAATTACGAAATATATTATACTCTAGTCTATTACAAAAGCTATCTGTTCACACCCTCGATGGACAGTTGCTTCTATTGTGACTTTTCGATGTACATTCTATGCATGACTGCCTATTATGGCCATTAGGGTCCAAAAAGCAAAGACCGATTGCAAAGGAATTGCTATGATGATCCGCTCCCATAAAATGGAGAAGCGGCATGTCAAATCTGTTGGTTTTATAAGTACAATCCACCAGCAGTTTTTCAAAGTGATGTCTAGCATATTGGACGGCCCTACAAACAGCAAAAAATATCATTGATATTCGTCGCGAGATATATAATTGATACCGGATAAATAATTCATCATTTATCTATGATCGCTGCATATTAGAAATAAAGACTTAAGAACTTGATTGGCCCCGTATATCTTTTCTCACAGCCTCAGCCCTACTATTGGTGTTATATATTTTCCTATGAGAAGTGGATATAGTTTGGTCCTCTCCAGTGAGGATTAAACCTATCTATTTAGGCCGAACTCCAGTTGAAAGTAATTCTCGCACACGACTTTTTCTTTCTGAATCTAGGGGACGATGCTCTATAAAAAAGGAGCTGTTACAAGCTTCGTTATTATGCACCGAATATTCAGGATATCTATGACAAAGAGTCCACTGACCGTCAACACCCTCTCTTGTTTTCAGCGAGATGATAGATCCTAATCACAGTATTAATTTGTACAAGAAAATTGGAAGAAACAGTACCAGCATTATGGGTATTTCGTGTGCGTAGTCGAGAAGTTTCATCGTCTATATATTTTGATTTTGACCTTCCCGAAGATTTACAATCAATGCATTAGATGGCTATTGCGTCTTTCTAATTTTTGCTTTATGAATACGTAACCAGCCTGTTTGGCATGCTGTTGGCAAGATGAAAACAGGGCTTCAGACGACTCGTATTGAGCTTCGGCAAGTAATGACAGAGGTTGAACGCTTGGCATTATTATTATTATTATTGAAAAATAGTTCAATAGAGAAACCAAGGAAAAGGACTAATCTATTGTGGAAAAGAGATTTTTTTGATTTTTGTAGATGTAACAATAGTTTTGTCAACGTTGATACTTTCAACATAAATTCATCAATACAAATATTGGGTTGAGGATACTCCTAAGTATATTCCGGTAGTTATAAGCGAGAACTTATTAATAGTGCAAACGTATAAATAAGCGAGATGCATTAATAGGGGATATGCATAGCAGGATCACGTTCAAGATAATACTTATTAGAAGAGTAGTTCTAGAGAAGAAGACACACAAGTCTTGGGATTTAATTATATTGAATATATAATTGAAATCTTCAGACACCCTGAGGTTTTACAATTTAAATATTTATTCATACAATTTGATATCTAACAACCTCAGTGCTGCTAGTCTGTTGACTAGGTAACATAAATCAAATTCTCATATTTATCATTTTAACAGGGTCTTGTTGATTGTGAAGTAAAATTAATTTCGTTTCTCTAGTATTTTGGGTCAGGCTGGCCTTACCGTCTACGTTTTAGGAAAAAATCCACCAAAATGTGCGACGCAGGGGGCTACAGATAACATTTCAGGGGACTATCGGTATCACTCACCAAAAAAGCTTATCGAAAACTTTTACGTGATATAGCTAGGATCAGGGTTATATATGGGCGAAATTGAGCGATTTAAGCGATTTTCGTGTGCAGCTTTAAATTCGTTCGTAAAAATTAACTGTTGTAATATGCATAAATTTTAATTATTTATATGAAAATAAATTCAAAACGAAAAGAAGCGCACCTGTTAATTTTTGGTTCAAATCGAGTTTTAAATTTCATTATTCCTATTTATGCAAGTTATAACATTTCATGGAGCCTTCGTTTGCCAAAATCCTTACCTACCAAATTTTAGAAACACTGATAAAGCACATTATTGGTTTCATGCTCACTTGAATGCGTTTTTTCTCGCGCTCAAGTTTTTTACACGACCACGAGTAGAAGGTACTGGTGATGGTGATTACACTTATGGTGGATTTATCTTCATAGAGATCTTATTCTGAGCAGTAAGAATAGTTATTAGTATCCTGTAACGGTAATGATGATGGCTATCACAAGGGCGATAGGATGGAGATAAGTTGGGCAGTCAGTATCTCCCTCCCTGTTTTAATGTATAAACTTTAAGCGAATTTTACTACCCTCAAATGTTAGGCCAATTTACTATAATACTTTGAAACTAACTGGGTAGCCCATACAACGTCAATATGAATACTTTGAATGAAAATCAAGCTCTTTCGACGGAAAATAGCCCTCCAACTCCCCCAATCCCCCCCCTTTAATCACACTACCTCATCAATGCCACCGTCAAACATACAATCCAATTCAATGGAACAGAACAGACCATTACGTTAGCCTTTACCTCCATCTAAGCGTATTTTGCCTAGTACACCACAAGGAACCGATGAAGAATCAACTACAAATGTCAATGCATTTCTTCCACTCGAGTTAACAGAAATTGTTGCGAACCGGCAACATCGTGAACGTGCATGGCACGCTCGACTTACAATATGCATGAGTGCTATAAGCAATATTGAGAGTACCCTATCCAACTTCAAAGAGGATATTGAAAAAGAAGAGGCATTGGCTTTTCTCTCCTACATCAAACTGGCTATTTCTGAATTTGCTGCATCCGAAGCTGTCCCTCAACCGCCGCCTATCAAAGGAAATATTCAACCAGCTAGAAGTAACAAAAACAATACAATCANTGGCTTTTCTCTCCTACATCAACCTGGCTATTTTTGAATTTGCTGCATCCGAAGCTGTCCCTCAACCGCCGCCTATCAAAGGAAATATTCAACCAGCTAGAAGTAGCAAAAACAATACAATCAAGCAAAACCATCTTAACGTGGCTATTGCAACTCCAGACATCGCCCCATCCACGTGCAAAACACCTGGAAATACAACAACTCACCACAGCTTGCCTAATAAACCGCAAACGAACGATTCAACATGGGCCACAGTAGTGCGAAAGGGTCAAAAGAAGGCTCGGACCTTGACGGATCATATTGCGGAAAGCGATACAAATTCAAACACAAAGCAGAAAGCGCAACAATATACCTCCTAAAGACTTAACAACAACACAGTTAGTTCACAGCCTTATAAAGCAAAACCACCTAGTCAGGAACGTCTTGATCAACGGCTCTTTTGGCGCCTACCACAAGAACATGAATGGCGGAAACTATCTCCTGCTGGCATTCGTAAACTCTTGGTACAACGGCTTGCAACATCACCAACACTTATCGGTAAAATCAAGCCAGTGCACTCGGGCTTCGCTCTAAGTCCTTGGAATAAAGATGCACGAGAGGCTCCTTTAAAAGCAGAAGGTGGACTTTACATGTCTAATGCCAAACTTGAACCAGCCTCTAATTGGATATCATTACTTATACCAACAGTCCTATCTTGTATTCGTACGGAACAGGGACTAATGGAAGTTAATAAGGAAATACTTTCAGACGAAATTGAGCGTGTTTCCACAATGCGACCTATGGCGTTAAGGCTATTCGGGAAAAACAATCCAGACGCTCCTCATCGAACGTGGATGGCATTCTTTAGTTAGGCTCTTCGCCCAGGCTTTAGGCTCTTCGCCCAGGCTTTAGGGTCTTTGATGAATCAGGCAAAGTGAGACTTTTTAAAAAACCTCAAGCAATTGAGTTCTGCAAACGGTGTAATGGTCATCATTCACCTAAAAACTGCTCAAGAGCACCATCTTGTAGCAACTGCGGTTCAACAATGCACACGGAAGATAGTTGTATGGCTTTAACCTAGTGCAGGAATTGTGGAGGGCCACATCGGTCTGATAATTACAAATGTCTTGCACGCCCTACGCGTTCTGGACCACTTATAAGAGAACAACTCAAAGTTTTTCGTAAGGCCGGTGACCGAGAATATCAAGCCATCGTCCGAGCAAAAGTAGCCGAAGATAGAGCAGCTGAAATACAGGAAAGTGTAGAGTCTCCTCACGTTGACCAAACTCAATCAACTTAAGATGAGAAAATTCTGGCGTCACCTGTCGAGGTTTCGACAGATGATGCTATGCGGTTATGAAGGGCTCCCCACAGCGCCGTCAGCCTCCCCTTCATATACTTGTCAACATCCATGGGAATTATTACTCAATGCGCTCCTGTGGAGGCACATCACTCAATTGGGCTCGTAGAAATGTGCCCCGCCCCTCTCCGTACAGCTTACAGGATTATCACAGAAGAATTAAAGTCAGATGATTAAATAATTACATCTAAAGAATCGGTTTTACAAATGGCTATTAAGGCCGTTAACGACACTGCCGGATCAGATGGTCTATTCCCGATATTTCTATTTTTCGGAGCCTTCCCTAAAATGGGCTCAATTTAACTACCTCGATCAAATGTAATCACACGTGTAAAAGCCATAAAATCTGCAATGAATGAACTCTCGAAAATTCATGCCAATCGACAGGTCAAGCACGCTCTCTGACTACGAAATGGCCCACGAACAAATACACCGCATGCCACACCTATAAAACCCGATGTCTTAGTATGGAGGATTCATGATAAGAAATGGCATGGCCTTATAAGCTACTCAATATGGTAGTGAAATTTGTACGTTAGAACTACCTAATGGCCCTACTAATTTTAGATCCATGTCAGTCAAGCGATATTTTGCTCCATTAATAGACTCTCTCGATAATCCTTATTAAGATCAATTACATGAAAATATAAACATTCAAAACTCAAAAAATAGCTAGACTACCTCAATCATAGACCAACTCTGCAGAGATCCTACCCGTGAAAGGCAGTTGCCATCTCGATCTCGTGATAGTGTCCCCCCAATCAACAGCACAATAGTCCTCGCTTCTAATATTAACAACGATTCAAAACCTTCTAATTGTGCTCAATCTCGACTCAAGGAAATCCAAGACTTATTAGTAACGGGGCTTTCGTGATATATCACAGAGAACTTCCTCCCTCCACTCGTATTTTCAAAACTCGATTTCTAGAACAAATCAAACATAAAGAAACAACTGAAGCTTTCCATAAATCTTGCCTTGCTGTCCAGGCGTATAACGATAATAATAAACAAAATGTATTAACGCAAGCCCCCACAATCTGTCGAGCTTCACAAAGGTTAATCCTATGCTTAGCATTGATAATTCCAGATGCAAAAATTGCGTTGCGTCATATATCCCAGGCATATACTTAATCATAATCAATCCTTGCCCGAGATATATCTGTGAGGCCAGTTGCCGGATTCCGACTACCACCAAACTCTATTATCCGAGTTATTCTACCATTATATGACATTGCTCGTACCAGACCGTTTCCATTCAGAACTATCAATAGATTTTATGACGGATCTTCCAGCCAAATCTAAAGGAAAGCCACGATTCCTCATGGTCATAACTGATAAACTATTAGAAATTTGCACGCTTGAAGCTATGGCTTCAATGTCTGCTGAGAGCTGTGCAGAAAGACTTATCCAGTGCCACTACCGATTTCATGGTTTTCCAACATCTTTGACCTCCGGTCGTGGTTCAAACTGGGTAGGAGATTTCTGGTCACACTTTTGTAGATTAGTTAAAACTGAACAAAGACTTTCATCTGGCTTTCACCTTCTGTCTGATGGAAGTAAAAAAAGAATGAATCAGGAAGTCCTTGCATATCTAAGAGCGTTTATTTCTTACGCACAGTTTAAATGGTCGTCAATGCTCTCCTCGGCAATTTTGGGGCTAAATAACAGAGACACATCACCTGGTTTGAGCCCATTTTTTTGACCCATGGATATCACGCTAACCCCATACATCAAATATCATCTCGGGATGCGGGAGCTTCAATTCCAAAAAAAATATGTCATGAATTGATCCAATAACTCAAAGAAGGACAAGAATATGCACAAACTGCAATGACTGTGGTCCAACAGAGAATGGAATCATCTGCAAATAGAAGTAGATATCTCCAAGATAAACACAAAAAAGGCAACCATGTATGGCTAAATTTAAGAAATATTAGTTCACCGCAATTATCCAAAAAACTTTCCTGGGTCAATGCAAAATATCGGGTAACTAAAGTTATTTCGCCACATGTAGCACAGCTAGACGCTCCTTCAAACATTTGACCAATATTTCACGTCGACTTGTTGAAAAGAGATCCCCAAAATCCTTTACCTTCCCAAAAACTAAAAGATATGCAACCATTTCCTTTAATAAATTCTGACGGAGTAGAAGAGCAAGTTTTGTAAAAAAATTCTACGTGTGGAAAATAAGCGCCGGGGACAGTATTTTAGAAGGGAAGTTCTTGTTAGGTGGAAAAAATTTGAGGAACCAAATTGGGAAGCACGAGATAATCTTGAAGATACCACGGCTCTAGATATTTTCGAGTCGAAGTACGGAAAAAGTGATGGAGTTGGAGCGGACATTGGATCCCGAGCAGGCTTCACTGGTAAAAGAAAAGAAAAAAATTCTATATTTGTTCCAAAAGGGAAAGAAAGGTATTGTTGCGGGCTTTTCCTTCCCCTATTCTTCTACCACGGGAGTTCGCTAGATAAAGATCACCGATTGAAATGTAAGTAATTATACAAAGTAAAGTAAGGGATCTCTAATCTAAAGGTATACATCGCCGATGGCATAAGTAGGGTTTCATTTAGCTTAACTACCTTATATAGAACCCTTCCATATCATGTAGATAGATTCTCTTAGATGTTTAAAAAAATAGACAGTATTACGGCCAGCTTACTTTGTTTTCAATGTTTTGGTGATAGCTCTTCACAAAAAGTACTGTTCAGGAATATTTAAAAGAGAAAAAATCTATAAAACAAATATAAACAATCTACTTACTCGAACCCCAAAACTCTGTCACGACCATCTAGCCTTCTTAAGTCAAAGTTAAGAGCTAATTTTAACAGAAGCAGGGCATATGAAGCTTTTTTTCAATCTGACTCTGAAACCGAAACTAGCTTGAGTAGTGATGACTCAGACAAGTGTGAACATGCTCAAATATCAAGAGCAGCATCAACTAGTTAGATATGTGATGCCTGAATATACTCACAACATTTGACAGATGTTTTGACGAGATGACGAGTATTATTAGGATCGAATAAAGGTTGTAACAAGCGAGACTGCAATTCCTTGCCCGTAAAATAGAGTTTATAGATAATAGGATGTAGATAAAATTAAAAAAAAAAAAAAAAAAAAAAAA
>QVIK01000560.1:23836-34403 GCA_003957845.1 Oidium heveae
AAAAAGAGATGAAAAAGAAAGATTACAGGTATTTTGACAAATAGGATATTCACATTGACAATTTAACAACCGTGTTCTACCAACAAAAGGGGACAGAGGCATTAATTGTTTATTGCTGTGATTTAGAGGACCATACATGACTAAACTTTCCTCATACTTCATGAATTGTATATTGTATTGAAACTAGAGGAGACGACACGATAGAATAACAAACACATTTGCCTCAAAAGAATGTTAAAAGTTATCCTGATATCAACAAGCAAGTAAAACTTTACAATGGCAAAAAACGGGAATCAATCGAAGTTCTTTTCGACTTTTTAGTGTCGGAGGAAGCCGATATTAGATCTATTTAAAATGTCGGCAACCAAGACTAAAAAGCCCATAGGAAAATCCGTTCACCTTTTCTTCCCAGAGAGCTTGAGGGATAATAGTAAATGAAACTTCACTGAAAAGAAGATTTCCATGAAGATAGATGCCTTGGGCTTTGAGTTAGCCTGGTCATCAGGAATATAAATTTTATACAGATCACTAAGATGAGGGCTTTTAGTCAAAAACAAAATGAAGAATGCCCACTTAAAGAAAACAGATTTGTCTATACTAAAAACATAATATGGTAGGTATCAAGATGATAATTGTAGTGTCATAATATTACGTGGATGCCTGTAGTTGATTAACCAATACACTTCTTTTTAATTGATGTAGCGATTTTTCCTTAAATTTAGATTTGTTATAAAGGTATGTAATAGAACTTTAGTGTGAGGACTTATATTAAAAAAAATCTATTACATAACTTTAAAGAGCCATCATAGCTTTAATGGGGATATAGCTGATGGGAGAGTAAACAAATATAGTAAGTTCAACAAATAAGAAAGTAGCTACTAAATCTTGAGTGATAATTAAGAAAAAAATATATATTTATGAAGTTTGATATAGCTTAGACAAGATAATATGACTGTGAATCAATTGTAGATATTATGCATTTTTATCTTTGAGTTTTGAAGTACAAGTTACTCACATTACTTATGGTATTTGATACTCATAGACCATGGTACGCCTCCAAAAAAAGAGCTGCCTTCTGTATCGGAGTATTCCAGTATCGAAAATTCTTTCTAACGAGTTTTTATTTTTACAGAATATTGTTTCAATGGAGTCAACGAATTAGTTGATTCATAGCCTTTCAGAGCATTGTCGATGACCTCTGGCAAATTGCCCACCAGTTATCTTTTTCATATCCGCAATCAAGGACCTTCCCAGAAACACTATTTATATCCTCTTCAAGTTCACCCTCCTTGTATAGGTGATAGTATCTCAGGAAAGTCCTATCTTGGTCAGTGGGTCCATCAGCTCTCACATAATTTGACTTCATCACCCAGGGTACCGTAATATCTTGCTCTCCACCCTCTTGCCAGCCACGACGACTCCCTTTTTGCTCGAGTGCCCAGACAAAAATTAGCGCTCTTCCTTCTTTGTTTAAACAATCAAGAATACTCTTTATAGCAGCTCTTCTTCTATCTGGAGTACTCAAGTGGTGTACAACAGCAATGCTGATTGCAAAATCAAATCTTCCATCTTGGTGTGGCAAAGACAACGAATCTGCTACAACTACTGAATGTGGTTCATGCCTTTTTGCAATTTGAATCAGATTTCTTGAACGGTCACTACCTAGAATAAATATATTTTTGTTCACCGCTAGGTATTTTCCATTCCCACAGCCGACATCAATGCCGATTGATCCAGGTGATAGATTCTGGAGAAAAGTCTCAACTATTGGCCAAGGCTTATATCTTGTTGCGGAAAAATGTGATGCAATTTGTTCATAAATTTCATGAACATGTTGTTCCTCATACTTCTCCGGTATTAATTCGGTTTTTTCTGGACGACTCATGGATTGATCAAGAGAAATGTGGAGTTGACGCTTTGAGTATGGAAAGTAAGAAAAATCTTATGCAACTTCAGAACCAATTTTTAATCAACGAAGTGAGACTACATCCTGACCTCCCCATATATTGAGATTACTTTTTCCAAGAGTTTGGATAAGATGCGATTACCCTTTAACTTAGAACCCCTTTATTAGGATAGAGCTCAACTGAGTGATTATCCTGCGCTGTATAAAGTGTTGCTTTTTAAAAATTCGGTATCCTCAGTGCCACCGAGATATTTCCCTTTCAATTATACTACACTTTCTCTCTTATCTATATAATTTACATAATCAATATATAAGATGAATTCTCCGATACGGATAATATTACATTAATGACGGTACTTTTTTTCAAACCTATTATGTAATTCGCGGCCACCTACTACGCCTACCCTCTGTCTTTCTAAACCTCTCCTAAAAATGAGAATTATGTAAATTATCCCAACGTGATTGCGTAAATGAGGCAGGTGCCCTTCGCAAACATCACAAAGAAAATGCTTCAAGTTGGTTTAGATCTAAATCAACTCTAGTTTACCTGAATAGTCTTGGAGAGTAAAGTTGATTAACCTCACAGAAGCCAAGAAAGGTTTGATATACATGGTCGAGTTGAGCTGAACACCAGCAATATTACATATGCGAGTCAAGTAACTACCTGCACGATAAGTAATCTTCTACTCGTTTTTATTCTTTGTTAAGGCCCCAGGGTAATATCTAGAGCCACTCAACTAATTACTTTTATCAGAAGTTAAATCATAAATGGTCAATGTTAAATATTTAGAATCATGAGATGAAGAAATTACAGAGTATTATAGTTGTTTGGATTTAGTGCGGATGGACCGTAATATATGGGACCTAATCACTATACAAATTACATGAATATAAATACTGTGGTATTTATTTTCATGTAATTTGTATAGTTTTAATGGTTTCTCCAAACCTTTGACTCGTTCATCCTCTGAGCTGATGTTTAGATCACTGCAAAACGTGTAAGAACCCGCCAACGACATGAATTTTATAGTCCAAAGCAATAATTCAAATTATTGGGGTACTTTGACTACTCAGGGAGCCTATCTGAGAATTCTTAGTTCCTAGATTCTATATTACAACAGAAACATCGGCAGGGATACATATTTTTTTGATGCATGAGGTAGACTAATAGTCAAACTCGCGCGACAGGCTCTACCAAAATTCTAAAGAAAGCATCTTTACAAAAAAATTTCACCCACTCTATTTCGATGGCTACAATGTTGTTCGATATATTTCGTAACTAGATAGCTAGACTACTTCTCTGTTTTCGATACCGAAAAAATAACGACTGGCTAATTCAATTAATTCATAAACCCTCGCCCTTTTAGACTTTTATCGAAATATTCTTGCTCAGATAGTATAGCTAAGTGAAATTTTTGATAATTGTAACCATTACTTATAATAGAGCTATGTGTGATCTTATTCAATCTTAAGGAATTTCCAAGGCTCCATGAATATCTGTACGTCTTGATTTAGAATGGGCATGTAATATGAAAATATTAACGTTTCAATTACCGAGGCTTTGTTAGCCTCCTTAGTATGTATTGGAAATATAGGCTGGTCCTGTTATTTCCTCCTATGGTTGAGCACATACAACTAGTGCATAATCATCTGTTTATCACCAAAACTTCTTTTACGTAATTTTCCTATTCAAACTTTGTAGAAAATTTATCTAAAAAGGTTACCTACTGTAAATTCTTAGCTACATGTGCAGCTTGACGTTTTTTTTTTGAATATCTTGTATATTTATTGGTCATGGGTTACTTTACACATATGGGCAAGATCGTGTACAATAGTTATTGTTGATCGGTTTTTGAATACAATTTCTTACTTCCTTAAAAATATGATTCATTTCTTTTTCTTTACTTCGATATTCTTCAGGAACCTTGCCATAATACTGACAAGTTCCAACAGAATGAATGGGCTCTTATCTGACAAAACGTATCAAGTTGACGAGAAGAACACTCGAACTCAAGGCAATCGAGGAATTGACTTTATGATATTGAGGTAAATTTTTGTTGTGTGATTTTCATTCAGGTCAAACAAAAGTCAAAGTAAATACCAACATTTTTGTGTTCCTGTCACCTAGGTAACTAACTGTGGCTTGCATAACTAAAATGGGCGTTAAGTAGAATTAATAGGTAGTGGACATAGTAAGCGGCCGCAGATTACATAACATAATGAAATTGAAAAAAAAAAAAAAAAGGAGCGGTCCTTATAATTTCCCTTGCTTACTCCACCCACTCACTACCTATTAATCCTACATGACGCTCATATAGTTATGTAGGCAACAATTAGTTACCTAGGTGACAGGTATACAGAAATGTTGGTATTTATTTACTTATTTTTTGATTACCTGTGAAAAGACCAGTGTGAAGTATTACACAAGCAATAAAATCCACAACTTGTCCATACTCAATTTTAGAATTTCTATACCCAACTTGAACTGTTACTGACTGTTCTTCTGCTGCGTCACTACATTTCGTCAGTCATGATCACCCCCTACTAAGATTAATCTAATTGGAGATACGAGATTAGATAGTCATGCCAAATATCCACCTCTTTATGGCAACATGACACAACATGTTTATAGGGAGAAAAATCCAAGTAGTTATTCTGTAGATTTAGATAATTGACTGTTTTTACCTGGACTTGCTCTAATGTAGTCCGTGCATAGAATATCAGTTGAAGTGAGATGTGTTGACAGGGATGTCAGATAAAAATTGGATCCAAGCAAGAGGATTGTTTGCCTTAAGCTCCAGCTGTGTCATTCATATACTGAGTCTTATTTGGTGTAGTGATTGAGTCAAAATGGGCCTAGCAAATCAATAACTGGACATAATCGTTATCTAGCTTATTGTGATCTATTTGGCTCTATTCCCATAACAAAACTGAAAAAGAAGTTGTTACAACTGCAAATGTATTCTAGTCATCGATATCAAACACCTCATCAATATATCAATCGAAGGATTCGATTTCAATTTTCTAGGTGCTAATACCTTGTTCCTCTAATGTTGAGATAACGTTATCTTATTTGAAGTTATGCTATATAGCCATTATTGACCTCAGATTTCCTCCATCTCATCATTTAGGTCGTCCAAGACAGGAAAGTCTCCAATATCAACTCTCTGTGGTCTTACGAATATTCCAGTTCTACTATCTCCATTCTTCCCCCAATATCTTTTTCCCATTAAACTACCGTCATTCTTACCAGTTGGCTCGTCCAATTTGATCCCAATCCATTTACCAATACCAGATGGGATCTCCTCTACTTCCCCCACGTACATGACTGTTCCCCTTTTTACGTCTTCTCCATCAATTCGACAACGACGACCCACTTCTATATTTCGATCTTGTATTTCTCTCTCAATTACTTGCTTGACCTTATCCTCAGACTGGGGAGCTGAAGGGTCAAAGCGGCCAAGTTTATTAGCTTTTTTCCACGCAAGCACGCTGTCCGTCATTTTTTCGTATTGATCGGATGAAATTTCAAATTTGGGTACCTGAGAAGTGTCTGTATAATTTGGTCGCATTGATACTGGTCGAAGATCCTTAACCTACAGGAAACTTATTAGTTCGCAAACTAGCAACCATTTTTTCTTTAGCAGTGTAGCAAAAAAACAAATCATCATGACACAATTGCTCTAAACATTTAGTTTTTGGTAAATTTTCTCGTATTTACTACTATGAAAACTCAAAGTAAGCCTAACTTGGATCAAAAAAAAATACTCTTCCTTGCAAGGGTTTAATATCCCTTGATTGATACCAAAACAGAGAGTGTAGAAAGGGAACCCACATGGATCTCTGAATAAGGTACGAGGGGAAATGCCTCCAACGAAACATGGTCTTCATCGTTAGATGTGATGGCGACTGGTGATTTGCCTGGCGTTTTTAAATTCAAAATTTGAGATGGGGAAGGAATCCCCGTTACAGGCTCAAGCTTCACTTTTAATTGCGTTATGGTCCATGAAGGGTTGATTCGGCGTTCGGATGACGAGTTATCTGATATTATTTGAAGGGGAATATCTCCCCTAGTGGCTATACTCATATCGAATTAATTGAAAATGTGGAGTGAAAGGGTAAACAATAATATCAACGTCGAATATCTAATCTTTAGTAATTGTCGCTGGGCTTGATTAGTTTTTATTGCTAACTTTTGAAAAGAGAGCCCTTGAAATATTTTTAATATAACTGAGCTAAATCCTCCAACTATATAATTTCTTCGAACAATGGAATTCGTTGTAAAAGCATCGGAGGCTGTAGTTATCGGCATCTAATGTTGCATTTATCAGCAGAATTTAAAGGCGCACCTTTTTAACTAAGTTGTCGAATATGACAGGCATAACATTACGAGGGAAGGAAGAATTCTCCTATATTATAGTATCAGAAATTTAAGCATCCTACTACGGACTCAGAAATACGGAAGGAGTGGTTAAGTGATGTCAAAAGATTGCTAATATGTATCATTTGACGTCTAACTAATAAAAAGTTGCTAGTGATATGAGTTACGTCGCAGTCTTAGCCCAGAAATTGACTATTTCTCACGTTCATACATTTTAGCCCCAGTTCAAGTCTAGCATTGATAAGGTAGATTATGAGGCAGTACTCAACCCCAAGGTCATCAAGATTGGACCTACTCAAAACAAATAGCCATTTGTATAATGTGATTCACCCCTGGAAGAATCATATTTAAGTGAAATACTTTTCCCTATCCTCATTACTTTAGTGATAAAAAAAGATCACACATCAATAAGAGTCAATTGAAGCAACCCGTAATCTAATGACTCAAATACAATTATAGCATCTTGACAAGTTCGCACATTATGACCAGTCCCCCTATAGCTGCTACACTGTCGTCTAAGGCTTGCCCATCACTGGCCATTTCTCTCGGGGCGCTTATCATATCGAGTCTGCTCTTTTACCCCCTACTGACTGAAAGGTCCTGCATTTTCTTCTAACAGATCCAATATTTAGTAAACCATATGTTGTTTACTTAGGGCTTCATTAACTGCTAGAAGAATACATTCCTCAGCAGTAAGAGAGGATATCTCGTGAGTTATTCGCTCTGTACATTTTTCTAAAACAGCAACTACCCCGAAATACTGAGTTTGCGAAATTTCCTAGTAATAAACAATCCATTTTAGAGAAAAGGTCAATCTTTGGAAAGAGTTTCGGTTGGATTTGAAGAGGTCTGGAGGACCGAAGTAGCAGAACTAGCTGTAGAGGGTCTAGGAGGAAGCTGGAGTCCACAATTTCATGTAGAACTCTAAAGGATCTACTTAGGGATCGAAGGGTAATTTACCAGCTGTAGGGAATCTAGATAGCACGTTTTTGATTGTCATTGAGTCCTTTTATGCCGTTTTAAAGGTTAATAAGAAGTTCACCTTCGTGATATAGTTGATATAAGCTTCAATTAACGCTTCAGTCTGCCAATCGAAGGAATGCATTGCTATGTTGAAGCACCCGACATGAAGCGGTTGAGATAGATCAGACGAATGGACGGGCAATCCGAGAATTAAAATTTTATGTACCTCAAGGTATTTTTGAAATTTAGCCAAAACATGATTCCTATGTCTATCTGAGGCCAGCATTCATTTAAGTCCGTTAAACGAATAGCAGTATATTTATTGAAGTATTTCACCCATTTAGGCATTTTACCATAATCTATTGAGTCACTGATTTTTGGTTTGGTTATCTTGTCGTGAGGGAGGCTGCTCTTTACATTCTTAAATCGGAGGTGATAATTACCCTGGACGAATATGAGTGGATGGATAATCCAACCTTGGCTATTGGTACTTGCAATCATAGACGCCCATTCCCAACTGCCATGACAGCCTTGCCTCTGTCATATCGATTTACGTAAGCTGCGACCATAACTGGTATGGTCAGCCCACTATAAAGTCCGCCTCGTAAATGCAACGGTAATCAGAGTTAACAATTGCGAATTTCGCACTTCAACACTCAAATAGTCAAAGCCTCGCACTGATAGACTCTGCCTCATCGTGTGGGTCTCATTGAGAGTCACAGAAGTAATTAGAAGCGTCTTCAACCCTAGCCATCGTTGAACACATCAATATGCCTAGTTCTTACCCAAACATAGTGACAGGCATGCCAAAATCATTTCATGAGAACAACTGAAATCAAACAAAGGGTTCTTTCATATCAAAGCCCTTATCGTACACTTCAGCCGATCGCCAAAGTTTTGATGAAGGTTGATGAGCTCATCTCAAAACTATAAAACTAGCAGAATATCGTATTAATTTATTATGATTTACTGGATCCTGTGGATAAGCTACCAAAATTGATCAATTTCACTGCAAATAATATTAATTTTCCACCCGATAATTAATATTGATAAACCACTAGTTAACAACTATGAATTTATTTTCTTGAAGACAAAAAAAACTTGGGATACTTTTTACCTCTACAATCCTCACTCGACACAATAGTGCCGAGGGGAAACGAATTCTACGTAGGACTATCACCATTTTTTTAGTACAGATTTGCAGCATCTACTAAAAGTAAGAGATATAGCTCCGATAAAATCGCGCTACATTCTATAAAATTTGATCAAATATATCACAATCGTCAAAGTCAAATAAGTTAAGTACTTTGCTGGAAATAGATAGGTGTTGAATAATGACATCCCCTTCTACCACGGCATTGTTCCTTCCCTGCCGGCTATCAAATGTGTTTGATAAAGCGGCCAAGCCTAAATGGTATGACCTGCCAGGAAATAAAGATTGTTATGTTCTGCTTGGATTCTTAGGCCTTTAGTTGGGCTGCGCCCGCTATAGACCCAATCAAATTAGGGTCGGATGGTAGTATGGTATGCCATCCGGGTCCTTCTCCTAAGTAGAGTCTGGGTAGCCTGGGCACCTACCCCACTTGAGACGGGAGATGGTTGGTTCGAATCCAACAGACTTAACCACATTTCGCATTTCGCGCGGTGGATATTTACAGGATGGTGGAGGCATGTCTGGATAATCCAGGGTTTGCAATTTCCCTGGATGGATGTTAACGGTTGAAGGTTGACCATTGGTGAAGGAAAAGCGATTGTACTTCGTAGTGGCAGTTACAAATGGAATCTGAGGCATGAGTGTATCTAATGAAAAAGTTGAATCATCTATAATTTAAATAAACAATGTCACTGAGTCATAGCCTATAGGCTGCATACACGTTAATTGATTTTTTTAAAAAAAAAAAAAAACTAGACAAACATAAAACTTCCCCGCTCCCTTTTCTAGAACTATCGTAAAATTTTTTAACAAGGAAGTAAAGAATCATTCTATGATTACTATGATAATACGGAAGGGTATACTAAGAATTTAGGAGGCATATTTTAGAGTGCAGCGCTAGAGATATTTTATGTGGTCAGACAGGTGTAGGGAAATAATTCATCAAGGGAAATGTTAGCCACACATTAGTTTTTTACTTGCAACACATCACACCCCTGTTCAGCACATCACATCCTTGTCCTCATATTTAGTGATAAAGTTGTGATTGGTGGATCAATGCTATATCCATCTCATAGGTCATTAAGTCTTCTACTAGGTAGACTTTGGTGAGCTTCTCGAATATCGAGTAGCGAATGTGAGACAAGAGGACTTTGGACACGTTTACTATTTAATATAAAAGCTATATAGGATACTAACTTACAAACAATCGCCCGCCGAGACATTCTACCGGTTTCACACGGAGTGACTACTTACGAGTAAAAGCTCTTTGAAGCTAGGCTTTGAAGAAGGACAAACATATCCACTTGTCGAGTAAAGCTAAAACCGACTTTTAATAGTAAATATAAAAATCCGTCTCTTCTCTTAACCCTGTTCGTTTGGTCTGCGCTCATTTTGTGAGTCCGAAGTGTCCGGAAATCCAGATGGAATAATACTAGAAATTCTTCTGGGACATGTCCGTGGTTTATGACCGCTGATATTACAAAGACGACATCTACGTATTCTCTGTAAAGTTCGAGATTGGTTAGAATGTTGCTGTGATCGTGGTTGTTGAACATTAGTTTCTTCGACATATTCAAACGCGGATGGATTACGGCGCGTTGATCCTGTGGGTCTCCCACGAGTTGGTGCCAACACTGGATTCCGCACCTCTAGATCTCGATCAGAAATTTGGCGGATAGAAGAAAAATAAATTTGTCGCTGATGAGACATAAGTAATTCGCTACGTTGTCGGGTATAACTAATTAAATTGTCAATATCAATATTTTCAGTATTCGGTACTGTTACTACCCCGTGGGGTTGANGATAGAAGAAAAATAAATTTGTCGCTGATGAGACATAAGTAATTCGCTACGTTGTCGGGTATAACTAATTAAATTGTCAATATCAATATTTTCAGTATTCGGTACTGTTACTACCCCGTGGGGTTGATTTAACCACCAATATTGATCAAAATGATCTTTGTTCAAGATACGATTGTTTGCTACAATTCGCCTTATTCTATGGCTACAAGGCATGCCCATTGTATTTGTGAATATATCTTTGCATGGTTCAACTTCAGATGCCAGAGACCTTTTGTTGGATATACAGGGTGTATCACGTCTCTACTCGAGTAGTAAAGCTATGAAGGTCACAAAGTTATTCAAATCATTTCTGTATTCATCTG
>QVIK01000561.1:0-34285 GCA_003957845.1 Oidium heveae
ATAAAGGTATCAGTCACCAGATTAGACACTAAGGCTGAGTAATGAAATGTTTAGGTGTAAATGATTGAGTCAGGAATTTGATTCCTTACATATATATAAAACAAATGTATATAGAAGGTATGTATATTTTTACAATGGAGGCAGAAATCGCTAACTATATACATGTCTGTTTACTCTACAGATATGCCTATTCAGTGTCCAGAGTATTCTTACACCACATATAAACCTCATTTGCTCCTTGAGTGACTATTCATTAGACGACTCAAGATTTGTTCATCCTACAATATTAAATTGTAATATTGATTAATGAGACAGGCCTGTAAAGCCCTGTCTTTAAATCAGACTAAAATCATGCTGTCACTGTCAAGGTATCCCTGCATAACTTCATGACATATCATCTAATTTTGCTATGCACAACANCAGGCCTGTAAAGCCCTGTCTTTAAATCAGACTAAAATCATGCTGTCACTGTCAAGGTATCCCTGCATAACTTCATGATATATCATCTAATTTTGCTATGCACAACACACATATTCCTCATAAAAGGAGTGTCAAAAAGATAAACTGATTGTCATCTTACCGCAAATTTCTTCTCTTTGCCTGCAGCCATATGTAGTATAGTTGATGCTGAGCTATAATTACTGTATCTGGAATTCTCATTGATAGGATGATTTTGATATATCTCTGATGACGTCTGATTAAGAAACCATGAGTTTAACAAATCTACTAATTCGGAGGATCAAAGAATATTTTCATGTGGCTAAAAGAAAGAATGGCTTATTTTCAGTATCGATATCTGTAGATGGCATGTAGACCGCGGAGCAATGGCAAGGAGTGAAAGGCTATGACTGACATCGTGCATAATCCACGAGATAGATGCATTACAACTTGACTAAAGTTCAAACCGGAATAACTGAACACTGTGATCTCGTAAATCACTACGTATATAATGTACAAGATAAGGCAATCCTGAAAATATTCGTTCAGCGAAAATATAATCTTTATTGAGGGCTACTGTTACAAGTAAAGCGATCCATTATACCATTATGTCGCTAATTCATTTTTGAAGACTTACCAAAATGGGACTTATCTTGACAATAATAAAATTAGAAATCTAATTCGAAGGAGAATCAGTGTAGTAACATCTGAAACGATAGCCACTACAGAGCAAGATACATCTCACCAGCTTAGCGAGGCTTCATTGAGAGCATTCTTTTCGTACTTTGTAAGTATAAGACCCAAAACAAACGGCAATTGTTCGAGATTACAATTATATTGATGTCAATTTCTTGTATTTGAGACTGTTTCAAACATTTAGGAGCGTAATTGTAAGCTTTGGAAAATGTAAAATATACTGGCTGATTCCATGACCTAGTGTTAAGGGTTAAGGCAAATCGGATAGTTGCACGAAAGCAATACCACAAATAAGGTTAATATTAAATCTATGAGGAGAGGATATTTACATATGCTACAATGCCAATATTTATATGTTTCCTACAACTGCTAGAATATTCTCTCCATCTACTCCTACTCCCTGATATTCTTCAATATAGCATCATTCAAGATGGTCTTCTAGAATCCTCTAAAGAGTTCTAGCAGTAACCGTAGATATCCCCTGCTCGTTTATGGCTATGTGGGGCACAGTAAGCGCCGCTAGCCGTAACACGTGATCCGGATGGGCTAAGTTGATTAGCCCAGCCACACCTTATCGGGCTTAGCCCATAACACCTAGTCTCGAACATAAAATCAACATGTTAATCTTAAGGTAATAAGCTAACCACACTATTTTTAGTTGTCCCCCATATTTCTTTAACTCGTCAGCTCCGACCCCAACCCTCTCAATCTTGATTTACTCCGTCCACATTTTATCGAAATGAAAACTTCTAAGACAACGATCGAATTAGCTATTCAGGATTATTACAATTGTGTTCTTAACAGTCTAAGTGCCGTTGTTAAAGAATAAGCTGTGCCTCGAACCACCATAAACTCTAGATAGAAAAGATCGAGGAATCTGGCAATTATAAGCCTGCATCGTCAAAGATTGAGCCTACACCAAGAGAAGTTTTTAGCTGAGTGGATTCTAGATGAGGATGCCATAGGAAGTCCACCCAGCCATGCTAGAGCTCGTGAAATAGCTTGCAAAATTCCGAGGGCAAATGAAGATCACGAACAGCTAGACATAGATTGAATTGCAAGCTTCACTCACCGCAACAGTGGAATGCACTCTATTATAGAAAGGAAGCTCGAAGCTTATAGCTAAGATACATTTAAGCATGATGACATAAAAGCCTCCTTCGATTTGATTTGTTCTATCGGATTTGAAAGAAGCTCAAAATCATACACTCCATTATACAGAACTTGGATGAAAGCGGCGTTGCTCTGGGGGTGTATAACAACTTACGAGTAATCACATGCTCCAGAAAAAAAGAGAATATACATATTATTTGTTTATCATTTAACGTCTAGCTAAAGAGAGGCTGCGCCAGCCGAAAAAAGAGAGAAAACAAGTAGTAGGCAGATAGGTAGAAATGTATTCACCATGACCCAAAGGCCACGGGCTGAGGGAAAATCTGATGAGAAAACCCAGTGGGAAAAAACTTCTCAGGAAAACCTCAGCCATTTCACCTGTACTCTTTTACGGCGAGCAGCCGAGTCCCCCTCCAGTAAGCCACGTAGGAATCTAACCTACCACTCCTATAGAGTGCAACCAGCGCCAGACCATTTGCACCAAAATATTTCCTTTATTAGAGTTTGTGATATGGGAATATTGAGCCCTTCTCTCGCCATTCCCTGGGTCAATCGTGAGTGACTTCGTGGAAAAGAGGTGCAGAGGGGGACGTTTTGTGAAGACGAAGAAGATTGAGACCTGCGGTGATGAATGGGGATCCTGAAGGGGAGGACTATGCGAATCTTCTTGGCTATCCCAGATATGCAAAGCATACTGGGCGTTTACACCGGCACCGCGTGAAAGTGAAGATTTCGACTTAGCTGGTGAGAATGTATATAAAAAGCCCAGCTAATCGGGAATAGGTATTGATAATCGAAGCTATATCAGCTGACGGCCAAAAATTAAGATGTCTAGTAGCATCAAGGGGAAGAATCTCCAAACTACTTGATTTCCCAGTGAGTCAGTTCCAGATTGGTTTTACACCACTTCTGATAATTGGGTGGACTTCGAAAGCGATCGGGGATGAATAGTTAAAGTCTAATGTCATACCAATGACTTGTTAAGACGATTGAACACATCTCCTGATCCTCGACGGCCATGGTAGCCAAATCGATCTAGAATTTTTGCAACTTTTTAAGAAAAATATAATTCATCTCATGTGCCTTCCCCCTTATTCATCTTATATCTTACAACCTCTAGATTTAGCATCATTTTCGGTAATAAAATCTAAAAATTGTTGTCAAATTTCTGCTCTCTCTGCCCTGGGCGATGCAGTAGCTGTTGAGGAAAAAAATTCTTTAAGGTACTACAATGAATTTAGGGAAGAGGGCTTATCGGAGAGGATAATCTGAGCAGTGTGGAGGGCCACAGGTCTTGTTTAATTTAATTCTGAGCTGGTACTTCAATCATCTCAAATTATAGGTGAACCACGCACCCCGACTAGAGCCACAAAATCGCAAGATGAATGTGAACTCGGGATACGTACTGCCAAGGCCTCTCTCTATATATATCGAGCCCAGTTATCGATTCTAAAGTCTGAAATTATCCCCAAATCAACTCCAGAGCTTATCGGTAAATGAGGCAAGGCAATTATGCAGGCGAATACCCGCGGTGCAACCATATAATCAGAAAATTAAATGCTGAAACATCTGGTGAAAGCAAATAACAATGATTTATTTATTCATTTGTGGTTCCAATCATTCAAGGATACGCCAATTAACTTCTCTAGTAATAGCCAGCTCCCCTCCTACTGTGCTATCGCTTACAGTCCGGGAAATCACTTGTGTGCGGAAAGCACTTTTGACGCTTCACAAAACGTATATAAATTATTCATAAGCTGTTCACAAATTTTTCTCCATTTTTTTTCATTAAATCTTACAACGCTGGGTCGCAAAAAGTATTAAATTTACGTATCACTTCTTGCGCTGGATATTTAACGTAAGATTAGCTCATTATTTCGGAGTAAAGTGATTAAGTAAATGCAAATAAGTACCAAAGGTTTAACTATGAACAATAAGCAAATGATTATGTACATTTAATATCTATCTTTTGTGACCCAGTCTTGGAAGAATTTATGAAAAGCTGGAGAACAGTTGGTTCTGACGACTTATGAAGCGTAAATAGTTATCTTTTTGGTTAGCTGGAGAGGAGAGATAATGATGGGCTAATATCACCTCTAAGTGTGTGTACACGAATGAAGGCTTGTAGGGTTATTATTACTGATGGAGAGGGACTGTGGATGAGGCATACTACCCGATGAATAGGTGACTTTAGCCTTTAGGCAGAGAGGACCTACTTGTGTTACGTAGTTTTGGAATGAACAGCACGGTAAAAATAAAAATAAAAGTAATTTGGTCCATCATTTCTACAAATGAGCGGGGCATTTTATGCATTGTGGCAACAGTAACGTAATTATCTTCGTCGAAACTTTCTTGCGGAGTAAAAAATGTGTATTTATGAAAACGTTGCTCATTATTAATTGGTAAGTAATTTAATTGGATTAGTTACGCGGCAATGCCATTCTTCGTTTATGCTCCTATAGCAGTTACCATAAAACTTTTGACAAGTTTAATCCGGTGCAAGCAATAAACTTTAATACCCATGTTCTATGCAAGAATGTTAATTGAAGATGGGTAAAATAAAGTTAATGCTTGAGTCGGAGTAACTTGGGATCTTCCTAATTATTGTACCAACTGCCCTTTAAGCTCTTTTAGGAATAGCTCTCCAGTACCCATGTCAGGCCTTCATGAATTCTAGTATATTCTATGAATCGGGACAAAACCAATGCCAGAAACGCCATATTCTTTTTTTCCTTCTGCTGTTCACATTTTCTCTATTTCTCGTCAGTTTTAAAATAATAGTATCTTCCTCAGTATCGATCATTTGATTATCATCTCATGGTAGAAAATCTAGAAAAAAAAAACACTACTACTTCCAGCAGTTGATAATCAAACTAAGCGGTCTAAGGCTAGGTTTGGATGAAAAATAATTGAAATCTTTATGAACTACATTGAGAAAATCCCCGCCGCCTCGCTGACAATTCGGACTTCACCGCAATTAAAAGGAACTGATCCTTTTAAGTAGATTGACTTACTATCGCTCCCTATGATATCATAATCAGTCAACCAGCTCATCATTGTAACCTACTCTTTCCTATTTAGAACATTGCTGCTCATTGTAAATGACACGGGTGACTACTGTTGCTTCTACCGCAATATGTAGTGATCTCAGTTCCGGCAACATTAAATGATACCGGACCATTGAACTGTTGATAAGTCATAAGTAACCATCACGAACGTACATGTGTCATTTGTATTTAGAAGAATGCATCGACTTGTTTGAGATACACAATCGCAATAATGTAACTGGAACACGAATATGAAGTAGAAGATGATTATGTCTTTCCGAAATTTTGCGGATGCCTGATCAGCTTCAACCATTCCCAGCCTGGTGTTTTCCCCCCTCCAAACAGTGGAGAATGGATGCGGTTGGGTTGAAAAGCCACAGCTAAGTGTAAAAAAAATAAAGTAACTAGTCTTGATTTGACAAGCAAGCCACTTACATTCCAAGCTGCAGTTGCTTTATTCCCCGAATCGTCATTAAATGGATGAAATCTGTAGGTAGCGTAAGAGAAAACAGATGATAGAAAGTTCAGCTGCCTGTCCTAAAAGGAGAGTGTGACATTGATCATTTATTTACGTTCTTGACAAAGACGATGTAGTACCAATTAATGAATTATTGAAGCGAAAGAAGCGTCGCATGAGTTCAAGGATGAAGTCCGTCTCCGCACGTACGCAAGCGTTGAATGGAGTCAGTGAGTGAGCGACGTTTTTCCGATCGATAAGCGGGGAAATTATTTGCAGACGGGCAAGAATCAATCTCTGACCAAGAAACGAAGTTGTGGTAATTAGCATGATTGTTGAAGCTAATTTTATTTGGGCCAATCAATGTCCCAGTCCATATGTCTTGTCCACTGAGCCACGCACGCTAAAGTCGGGCCCCTGAGCTCTTTAAGGTTCGTTGTTGCTTAGTAAGTGTAATTAATAAGATTTCGCTAACACGCCAATCACGTAGCTTATCAGAGGCATGGCATATGACATTGTTTGGTTCAACCCTGTTCTGGTCCTCCCCTATTTCTTGCTTAATAAGCAACCAGACTCCCGACCGTCATATTCTTTCGAGACTGGCCTCTAATAATTAGATTTTCCCAAGTCAAGCCACAAAATGTGCAAATCATGACGACAGCTGTTTCTCGGTCAAAGTTTAAAGCGAAGGGGGGAGGCAGCGGGTGGTAGTGGGCGAAGGAGTACTAGGAACCAAATCCAACTTAATGTCACAGACAGACATCGAGTTACTCTCAACTAACATCTCTGAGACAATGGCAAAGATCCCTGCATTGCTTATCGACGAGCCCTCCATGTTGTAGGAACGACTCACGGGAGGTTGATTTGGAGACTTTTGCACAGAACAATTGCGTGGATACAACATTGATTTGGTTGAGTTTGCTTGGCTTGTCAACGACGTTGCTGGGCTACCAAGAAGTAAACAAATAATAATAGCAGGTCAAAGCTTTTTCCAGGTCATGGGGAAGACACAAATGAGCTCGGAAATATTTACTTCTCAATTCAAGTTTCTAGAAACATATTGATTCGTTTGTTTGGCCAGGTACAAATAAATGTGTTTCGCATCAGGTCTCGGAACTGCCAATTCTAAGATCGGGTAAATTGATTTTTGATAGCTTGATTGATCCGGTTGGTTCGATTCGATTGAATAAATGTTGTTGCATTGCATTGAGATGAGATGAGCCGTGGCGAGATGATGCAGGGGCTTGCCGTCTCCGCACGTGCTGTCAGGCACACTCACAGGCGACTGCGACTTTGGAGCCAGAAAATTCTTTTTATGTTTGTGCTTTTATGTATGCACACTCACGGCATACATGTTTTCATATATGTGCGCCAGTCGAGTTATCGCTATAATCCACGTATTATTACTGTTCCATGAATCCAGCTGCGAGAGCTGATTGGCTGTATCCCGGGCTTGGCCAATCAACACCGTAAAGTGCCTTGCGTCAATAACATGGTATCGTCATAGCCTGAGGCCCTTTTCTGCTGTACAATTTTATGCCACGTGCAAGGGTACCAGAAGCCCCATCCATGTCAGCCATGTGATATTCCCTTGGATGGTGTGAAGCTTTGATAGCTACTGCTCTTCAACTTTTGCGGTGAAACACAAGAAGCATGCCCACATCCGGCCAGGAGAAGGAGGGTTCTGTCTGCTTGAAAACTAAGTTGGACGGAGGAGAGATTGAACAGAGTAAAAAGGAAGCTAAAGTCAAAGAGTATCGAGGCGCCCCCAGTGGACGGGGGAGAAAAGCACTTGAAAATGAAATTACCGCAATCCAACATCCCTGGCTGCTGCTGCTCAATTATGGAGTTTGTTCTCCTGCCTGTTCTATTCCAGCCGTAGCCCCCCCCTCCCCCCCTGGACTCTCTTGTCTGCGCTATGCTTGCTTGCTTGCAGAAAGAGGAGAAATTTATTGTATGATTTTCGCTGCTATCCAGAAGGCATATCTTGTCCAGCTTCATCTGCTTTCTATCTCTCCTTAAGAAGGCACGAATGCGCTGAATAACTCATAATTATTTGCTTTTATAAATTGCTATCTCTATCCTCTGTCAAGCCTGTCTGTTTCACAACTTACTTTCATCACAATCATTTAGTTCTGGTTTTCTCTTTTTGTGCTTACACAAACCATCATTCACAGTTCATCGAGGAAATATAAAGAATTATAGTTTCGACGTTCTTACACCAAGTTTCAGTTTAACTTTCGCATTCTCTCATCACATACTTAGCCAGTTGGCATTCAGAAAACCGGAAAAATACTCACGATCATAAATTCTCTTGATATCTCAAACGATTGTCTTCATTTAGAACTAAATTAGACAACATATTGCCTTTGTCACTTGAGATTATATTATCTAACTTGATACTCAATATACTGTTACATTGACTCTTACGGCTAGACGAAAGGTACGATACACGTCTATATACGACTTAGAAATTTATTCATCATTCGATCATTTTCACGCACTTTTTTTCATCATGAAGGTCCTTTTCTTTGTTCTTACTTCTTTTTTGGCTCAAAATACGCTAGCTAGCCCTCATCGACACCTACATAACCATCGCCATGCAGCAAGACATGTGAAGCGGGATGACGATAGCCCGATAACAACATGGGTCACAGAATGGGTTTCTGTGGTGAAGACTGTAGAAGTTACTGCTACTGTTTGGGTAACTCCGTCTGTTCCGGAACCTTCCCCGGTCACAGATGTTAAACAAAATGCTCCTGAAGAGATTCCTGTGTCTCCTTCACCATCACCTGCTCAATTTTTCGAACCACAGTCACCATCAATTGTCGAGAACGTAGCTGCACCAAGCTTAGAGGCATCCCCAGTGGAAATTCCATCGCCTGTTACTACCAGTATAGAACAAAAAACCGAGATATCACAGCAGCAGCACGACTCTATTCCAGAAAAAGTTGTTCCAACCCCGGCAATCAATGAAGCTGTAGCTGCTCTTTCAAATGAAAATAGTACCGCTCCAGTAGACCACGCTGCTTCCGCAGGCTCATGTACTGTTGGATCACCTTGCAATGGTGATATTACCTATTATGACCCCGGAGTCGGTTCAGGTGCTTGTGGATGGAGAAACACTAAAGATGAGCCTGTAGTTGCACTTCCTCATGCATTTATGGGAGAAAAATCAAATGGAAATCCATATTGCGGTAAAACTATTACCATAGTACATAATGGAAAAACTAGTACTGCTAGGGTTGTTGATAAATGTATGGGATGCACAGGATTCTCAATTGACTTGAGTGATTCAGCGTTCACTCAGTTTGAAGCTCTTAGTGTTGGTAGGACATCTGCAAAGTGGTGGATTAACTGAGGATTTCTAAATTTATTACGAACATTCATTTCAATGAGTAGATCTCTGATTATTTGAAGAGTTGCAAGTCAACCATCAAAATTACTTTCGATTAGTCGACCGTGCTGGATACGTGGTAAAACACGGTTAAACTTTGGATCATTCGAATATAGCTAGCTATACAAGGCCAGTGGCCCATATTTTAAATGTACATATTACATCATTCTCAATACGATATCAAAAGTTTTATGAGCTTTTTCCAATTTTCTTTGAACAATAAATTAAAATTAGAATTGCTTTTATTTACTTGACTCCGTTTAACGAGAACTATTTTAGCTAGTATAGATATTTGGGCTCATTGTTGTTACTTTAACTGTTGATAATTTTAAAATTAGCTAAATTACACATTAGGTAAAAGTCAAGCTCGAAGCCACTAATAGCCTTTCTTTATTTCCCTAAAATTCAATATGTGATCCTATTTAAATTGAAATGTATTACGTAAGACGAACCTTTCTTGCCCAAATAAAGCCGAAAAGTTATCAGCCCAAGCCCTCATTGGATGAAAGAAAGATTTATTATCTCTACAGTTTAATACGTTAAAATTTACTGGTTTCATCTCCAATATATTATAATTATCTTTGTTTCTAATGAGTTGACTATATTGTTATATCGACTTTAAATTATCTGGCTTTGGTTTCGTTACACTTAGTTCTATTTGTCGAGATAAAAATATAGTGCAAAGAATATTAACTAATAGATAATAGTAAGGAGTGTGTTATTAAGAGAGTGTTCTCTTGGAAAAGCATCACGACCTCGCTCAACACGCTTAAATATAACCAAGGCACGTGCTCGGTTTTGTCCCTCGCTCCGCCTTGCAAAGTAAATCTAATATATACGCTCCGCACCACAATTCAGGGTCATTATTGCCGGTATAAATATTGGCATGGCTGTTACCATCTCATAGGGGATGCACGTTGCTAGCAGAGCAATAGTGGCAACGAGCAATGCCATGGGTGACACGCCAGAACTTAGTACTACGTTTTTGTTAAAGTCAAAAAAGGACAAAAAGTCCGTGCTTAACAAATAATGGACTTAGTAGGAGGAGCAGGATCTTAAGGGCACCTTACCCCTTCCTAATCTAGACCCCATGTGAGAAATTCGAATTAAATGACACATATTGAGAATAACCTGATGCACGCGATGGAATATAAGTCGATCAAGGACCTGATGGGGGAGGCATATTCATTTCAGACGAAGGAATACTGTTCGGCTGGAAAGAAAGAGGTGATGCTAGATATGGCTGGACCTGAGGCTATAATTGTAAGGTTGTAATGGAGGTGAAAGAAACTGATGTTGTGGTAGAGCAGCTGGTTGGTGCATGTACGGGTATGATTTGGGATTGACTGCGGATTGCTGTTACTGCTGTGGCGGTGGGAACCCGTAATAAATATTCTGAATTCTTACGTTCGTTTGAGACGTAGGGACTTGCACTTGAGGTGAGGTAGGTCCCAGTATTGGTGCTGGAGTTGCACTCGTTATTAACGAAGAGGTCAGAGTTGAGCTCGTTGCAAATGAAGTATGAAGTCATAATCTTGATCGTTCTCGTCGGCGTCGTGATTGATTAATTGGTGAATTCTGATCTTGTTGTTCTGAAGCAAGCTTTTCACGACGAGAACTATATTTACTACTAACAGTCTTACGACTCTATGTGCCATTTCGTTTAAAGCGAGAGCGAATTTGTGTCGCAAATTTGAGTATAAGTAATGAAATATGTTGAATATCTACAGACCGGTCTAACCACCAGTGCTTATGGAATTCCTTTGGCTCTAACATAAGTCCTTACTCTTCAAGATCACGAAGTCGATGTCGACATGACGTACCCAATTGTAAGCTCGATATTATTATTGGTTAAGAGTGAGTATTTCGCTTAAAGGGAGTCTCAATGCGCCTCTGCTCCAATCAGACTCCACCAAAATAATTGCTACACAAACCTGCCTAACCTCAATCATGTTAGCGGAAGGTTTACAGAAGTACAACGATGAAGTATTAATTCAGCACTAGGAAGGGCCAGCCCTATCTCACTGCACTTTACCCAATAGGGAAATAATAGGTGAAGGATATGATTTCATTACATCCCTATTAGGTGAAGTGCAGTGTGTCAGGCTTGACCCCTCCTAATGCGGTCCTAATACTTAACCACTGCACTGTACCCTACAGCAACGGTTAAAATTGTAGATGGAGCCACTAGTAGGGGTATAAGCAAGGTGATCATATCCCAATAAAGAATGATCTACCTTCAAATAGAGTTTATACCCCGTACTCATGAAATTTATTGACTGAAAATGTATGGAAAATTCATCCGACAGGGAAATTGTAGATGGGCCATTTCTTCTAATTTGAGCCTAATTCAGATGTGATCTGCTGCATAAAATTTTATGCGATCACAATATCAAAATACATAACTTGAAAACTGAGGGCAAGATCCAAACAATAATTTACAGATAGGATCAACAGAGGTAGATTAAAACCTCAGTCCTAAGTACTTTGTCGGGCCCTTATCAGCATCTATAATCGCCTTATATATGGACAGCACAGTCTCTTTACGTTTGAGAAAGTATTCAAAGGACACAGAGTGCCAAGCTTCCTTCACAACCTGTCGAAGTCTATCTCGAGATCGTTTTTTTCCGCTACCTAGACTTGGATAGATGAGCTGAATGTAATCTTCCATACTATACCAAAAAGCATCTCTCGGATTATGGTCTGGGGAGTTAGGAGGCCAAAGAATTTGAGTATTGACTCTCTCCCCCATCTCTTCCATCGTCCTGGCTCCTGCATCACGGAGAGCCAGGGCCACATAGAAACCCTCCCATCAATATGAGGTACTATTCTCTGATAGTATTTTTCAGAATCAATAGAGCCTCATTCTTTCTCCCAAGATAGGCAGGGACCTTTTTCCAGATCTGCAAAACAACCCCAGAATATCCAGCTGATACTACTCCTTATCTTTTCCCCTACACAGTTGATGTCGCCTTGTTCATCAGTCTAAGGTAAAATTGAAATCCAAAGATAAAATAAATATTACAGAGCAAAATATTCGCCTCTCTAGAGATCTACAGTCTTGAATGCTAACGATTCTTCACCCAAGTTTTGTCGGTCCAAAGTTTGTACATCTAGTCCTCCACGGTCCAGTGAACGTGGGCTTCAGCCCATCTTTGACGAACCGTCTTGGTCAGTTGGGATAACAGAGGTCTCTTGTGTGCAGGGTGGCACTGATAATCTCTTTTCCGAAGCTCACTCTGAATAATTCTTCACTGACACTTAAATGTCGAAAGAGACCAGAGGCGAGTTCGAGAGACGTCATTCTTCGATTTATTGAAGATAAGTTGACAAAATTGTCTATCTCATCGACATCTTCGGAAGATTAAATTGGCGAACGACCTTTTCTTTTCTTTGATGTGACGTTGCCGCGGCGCAATGCGTAGCCAACTTGACGCAATGATAATTCTAACTGATTAGAATTTCTTAGTTATTACCTAGTAAATGTGCGACGATGAGGATAAGCCAACGAAAGTTATGAAATTGTATGGGAAATTAATTGTGTATATTTTCGTCTAATGATCCAGGCTTGGAATACTATTAGAGTTTACTAGCTCTGCACTAGCAGGCTATGATCCCTGCAGCGAGAAATGCCCCCCACCTAGACCCACCTACTATTTCCACCGTGACTATCGGGTACCTCTGGGTAATTAAATTATCAGCAAATTACTTATTTTGGCCGTAATTCGACGGCTTACAGCACGGACCATAACTAATTTGTGACGTTTTACGACCAGAACGGGCGCGGCACTTACTCCTGAGTCATTCTCTAGCCCAGATGCAGTAATTATTTTATGCAGTTGTGATTCTAACATACGTAGGGCTCAAGCTGAGCAGCTGGGTTAGACAAATCCTCGAGCTCTCTAGTCCTAATTAAGTAGTTGTTAGAGCTACCCATCAATTCAGATATGCCTTGTCCAATCAGGTTTTTACTTTTGTGTCCCACAGGATGATCTATTTCTTTGTCGGATGAATTTTCCATACATTTTTTACCAAGAAATTTCATAAATACGGGGGATAAACTCTATTTGATAGAAGATCATTCTTCATTGGGATATAATCATCTCGCTTTTACCCCTACTAGTGGATCCACCTACAATTATAACCGTGGCCATAGGGTATTTGCTGTAATCGTGACCACGCTTAACTAATATTGTTACCTACCACATCACAATTAAACACCGTTTGTTTATTTATTTATTTATTATTTATTTATTCTATTTAAGGTCCTACCTAGGCTTACGCCCTAATGTCCGCTTTGGGTACAGGACCGGCAGAGTCGATCGGGATCATGGCCTCAGGCTTGCCCTTCTCGTTCACGTCCGTTATTTACATGAAATGAAGATGAAAAGGGATCACATAAAATAACAAAGGAAAGGAATGGAAATTAAAAAAAGGAAAAATAAAGAAGGAAACAGTATTAGGGTCAGCCTATTGTTTCTCAGACTGAAATCTAACCCGCCATTCATATTCTTAGCGTATATTTAATTACTCTCCTCGCGTCGAGTAGAAGATGAATCAGACATTTGGTTATCAAAGCAACCTGTAATCCGTGCAAATTCTATAAAAAATTCTTACAGCAATCATGCCCAAGTACTTGTCTTCTCAAGGTATCCAGATCCATACCATTCCGGAGTTTACGAATTTGATTTGCGTGCCTTCGACAACGAATAAAGTGTCTTGAGGTAGTTTCCCGACCACAGACGCATTCGAGATTGGAGTCTACGTTATTTAAGCGACGATGATAAGCCGCACAGTCACCATAGCCTGATCTAGCAGCTAATAATTTATGGAGTAGCCGCCGAGGTAATGAGAGTTCGGGTGGTTTTCTACGCCGCATATTTTTAGGCCAAGATAGTAATATCGAGCTGGACAAACTCCGACCACCATTTTTCTACTAAGTTTTGTCGTTTCTGTTGCATTAACCGACGTGGGTATGCTAGAATAATAAAGCCGGGCTGAGTATATCTCTCCGGCGGATCTCGTAGGGCCGTACGGGCTTCCACACCTGCTTCTTCATTACCACAGATTCTAGAATGATCTGGTACCCATTTGAATTCGGCATTTATAGTTTTTGCTAGGTTATGGAATAGGTTCGTCAAACACTGTTTGTTTGTTTGTTTATTATTTTACGTCCAACTAAATTAAGGCTGAGCCAATAATAACATCTCCCAAAAAGGCAAAGGACGCCAAGGCTCACTGGCTTGGATGACTGAGGCATCAAATTCTCCCAGAGGGGAGATCCTAATTGCCAAACTTATCCCCCTTGCAAATTTTAAACCTTGCTCCTAGCCCCTGTGTCCAAGATAGCATTAATCCAAACATTAATCGAGAACCATAAAGTACATTTAAAATTCCTTTCGCACAATCCCAACTTTTAAAATTATGCATTCAAATTTTTGATAATAGTAGCCCCATTTTCTTCGACATTTATTCACATCAAATATACTAATTAGAGCCTGTGTGCAATTATTTCAGGTATCATAAGCAAAGAATGTCATCATAAAATAGTAATATATCTTAGACTTTTCGCTAGACCAAATGGAAAGTCAACCAAATACACGTACTATTATTAATGAAGATACATGCAATGATAAAGCTGGTCAAATTGAATTTACCAGAGAATTCTCAAGCAAGACCAAATTCGAATAGTGGATGAATGTGGAAAAAAATACCATTAATTGGAGTAAGAAAAACAAGTCAGGTCCTAAAAATAAACCAAAGGTAGTAGATAATATCATGGATAATTCTTTTAAGTATGAGCGAATCTGACCAAATTATAGTCGCGCTATGGACGGCCAGCTATACCAATAATTTGGTTGAGTCATGGCACAACAAATTGAAGACTGTGTACTTAAAGTCTGCTAGAAAGCAGCGGCCAGATTTTTTGGGTTTCAAGCTTTTGAGGGAAGCGTTGATTGATCTCCTGCTGAAGGTGGCTGGTGCTGTCAATGGATTTGGTAGTAGACGGATATGCCAGGCTGAGAGCTCTCAGTTGGAAAAATGTAATACAATACGTCTTCAAGACGTAGAGGATTACATCACACGTCCGTCTCTGCCAAAAGGTAGTGTGAAAAGGAAATCCTTGTCAAGTCCTTCACGCATTCGGATGTTAACTACACCGTTTCGTTGAATGATGGTAGTAGTATATCAAGATGTACGTGTCCATACATGGCTGACAACCGTATGGTCTGTAAGCATATGTCTATGGTAGAACGGCTTCTTGGTTATACTTTTTGCCGTGACTTCAGTGGCAATGGGGACCCTCAAGAAAACTCCTCACAATCTTCATATTCAGCGGAAGACCTCGAATGGATCAGTTGAAGAAAGTCATCAATAGCAGATTTTCTAATCTGCTTATTGGCTGATGATCCGCTATCAGAGACATGTATGCAAATCTTCTTGCTTACTTGGGTCCGCATTGCTAGCAGCATATGCCAATGACATAATCCTATCTGCGAATATCCGAATACAGTCTCGATTGCAGCCATCTCTATAGCGGAGTAATCTGTCATAAAGATAGTAGAGCTTGGTAAATGCAATGATTGCTTTAACCAAGCCAGCCATCTTGTCAAAGGCCGTTGTGTTTCCGAATTGGTGACCATAAATGCCACCGGTATCCCACAGCCAGCACCATCATGTTTACTTATAATGGTATAAAGAAAGGCCTTTCGATTGCGTTCATCAAGAGACACGCAAGTATTGTGCGTTGAATCCAGAAATACAACCGAATTATACTTCTGGAATACTTCAACTTGCCANACATCATGTTTACTCATTATGGTATAAAGAAAGGCCTTTCGATTGCGTTCATCAAGAGACACGCAAGTATAATGCGTTGAATCCAGAAATACAACCGAATTGTACTTCTGGAAAACTTCAACTTGCCAGCTTATCGAAAAAGAGAAGAAAAATGATTTATCTCCCCCAAATCGATCTTCTTTGACTTTCTCAAGTGTTGATATGTTCGCCTCATTTGAAATCATCTCTGTATATCTTGATAGGCTCTTCCAATAGTCAGAGTCCAATTGAGAACTTTTCACGACGTGCTTTTGGCGGAAATTGTGAAAGTCCTTATTGGAAATACGCATAATTTCAGAAATTTCATCTTCCTAGCCAAGACTGATCCCTTCAATTCCCAAGAAGCCTAACTGATCGTCCTGAGGTCGTGTCATCTTCTTGAAAGATGTCCAATCAGTGCCCATAGCCACAACTTTTTCAAGCCATAGCCTGGCGGCTAGAAAAATTTTTGACCGGCACCAAGTATCTAATATTCTCACACCACGGCCGGTGTGAGTGTTTTCAAATGTCACAAATATTTTCTCATCTCCAATTTTTTTCTGCACCTTTATAAGTGCAGTGCATCCAACCTTTCTAGATGGCTTAGAAGCGAGACGCTCCTTCGGTCCTCCGTCATTTTGAGACTTCATCGTTCTACTAAATGGACAAACGTATTTTCTTGACCATTCTATAGTAGCTGGTTTACCCCTTTTTTTTTCTCTGAAGAAACTGATGGTTGTATTACTTTCTCTTCCGCTTTTGTGGAGCCATTATTGTAGTGCAAGATCCATTCCGTTTTGTTTTTTTCTTCGTTGAGCCATGCAAAAAAAGCTGGTCTCACTGCAAAATTCAAACTGTTGAATTTGAACATCAGAGGCTCTGCAGCCGGTATCGATTTTTCGAACTTTACTTAAAGGTAACATATTGTAGCATGGATGGCCTGTCGTAAAGTATTAAAATTTTTTGCTTGGAATCAAAAGGATACTGTACGTGATTAGATACGCACTGTTTTATGTAAAGTCAAGATCCTAGTCAAAATTCAGTAATTATGCCTCATTAAGCGAATTCAATTTACCCTAAAACTTTTCGAAGTTTGATTATTAATTAGTTTGTCGTGATTCTCTCAAGATACTGCGCTGTGGTGTCACGCTGATAAAGATGGAAAAATCGTTTTTAAGAAAAATTTAACCGATTGTTTACAAATTAGCCGAACGCTTTATTTCAAGGGATTTGCGTAATGCACTAGTAGGGTTTATTTAGCGTGATAGGGTATAATTGTTGCGCAATTAATATCGTGCGCAGATCGTGAACTAAAGATCTAAAAGATGTGTTAAGAAACCTCTCTATTTATCCACAAACAGAACTCTTGATATCAAAGAATGACTTCTTCGCCCTATGACTTCTATTTCTCAACAAGTTACAATGTATGATGCCACTTGACATCATTGTACTGGGCGTGAGGATCTCTTCACTAAGCCGTCAGTATTCCCGAACTTTGTACATACAAAATATAAATATAACATTACACATTATGACGCTCAAATATCTGTGAGCCTTATGTTTCTTAAAAATAGATATGGTGTTTCCGTTAGTCTTTTTTAAGACATAATATTAACCAGGGTTCTGTGGCTGGGGATTCTACCCCTGAAGATTTTATGAAAGTTTATCTCAGTAAACATGGCATCTCTGAGCATGTCTATTTTATGCCTAGGCTATTGACTAGGTGGTGCAAGGCTATAGCCTGTGACAGGAACGTCCCTTAATGCGCCCTGGAAATCTTTGCACTCACTCGAATGATTGACAAAAACAATCCAATAATTATAGTTAGCGTGCGATAAATAAAGCGGACCCATGTAAGAAGCAACTTAACTTATTATGAAATAAACTATAGGGTAAGCTGCATGTATTCAAATTACTTGAAGAATTTATCCATTAATTACTCCTGCACTAACAACCTAATTAACAGCATATTTCAAAAAAAAAAGTCTTAAGATTTTCATAATGTTCTCTTGGAGGGGAAGCTATTAACAAATGATAATTCCATCTACTATGGTAGGATATTGCTTCAAACTCTTGGGTCTTTTTTATCATGTTGTAGATCTCTTAATGGAACTCTGGCTCCAATACAGTTTTTTCCAGTAAAGTAAATCTTTTCGTACTAAGTCGACTATACATTTGTTTAGCTATAAGCTACTTGATAGGTGTATATTACACTATGGAGATGAATCTGTGATCTAAAGCTACATTTATTACTAGAAAGAACCACTAATCAGCTATAAATAGTAAAGTCCCTTTTCAGAAGGTATTTATACCTCCTAACCTTATAGTGAGCTCTTTTGAAAGCTTTACGATATGTGAGCTCCTTTCGACTTAATAAAACCTTCTAGCAAGATGTGTATACCTAGCCCACGTCTCCGGCATATATCGCTCCCTCTTTAATTTTCGGGTTTCTCCTAGTAAATTCGGTCATTTAAAACGCTTTGTCTACTTTAAAAATTTACCTGGAGAAAATTGACGTTACCAATCTTTTTCTGCTCTCCTAGTAAACTTGCAATAGCTAGTTTAATTGATACGCCTTCTTCGACATCGATTTCTTGGTCTCATCATCAATTAGGATCAGCGATTCTTTGTTTTCGTTTTGCGACTCAACCACATTAGCCTTTACAGAGTCACCATCAGATCCCGAGCTATTGAGACTAGGATCATCGTCGAATATATCAACACTATTTTTAGTGAGTATATCACTGCCTTATATCCTTTGTTCTGGGCGGAGATTGAGTTACTTTCTAACCCTGAATGGCCAACGTCTTTTACGACGGACCTCCAAGAAGAACAGTACGAGATTCGAAAGGTCCTAAAAGCAACTTAGGGTATGTTTATAATGAAGAAATTGATTCTGTAGAAGTGAATTGTATGCGCATGTCTTCTGAATTGGATCGGTGTAGTACTCCTGCAAACTCTGTGTCTCAACCTTTGTGTCCCGCAAAATTTTCTATTGCTTCTTAAATTCCTTCCTCCAAGCAGTCTTGGCCTGTCGGTAACTGTTGCTGAGACTAGCAGATATTTGTTCTAGCATTTATGGCATCAGACATGAAAAATGAACTCAACAAACCAAATCAATTCTGGGACAATTTTATCAATGAAAATAAAAATACATCCCGTATCGAGGGAATGCATGCTGTCCTCAAGAATACAATAAGCACGTCAAATGGAACCCTTCTTCATGTATATGAGAGATTGAAACTTTACTGGTCGACGAAGATGATACCTAGACTAGAGACAAGCTTGGTAGTTGATGAACGCTATCGATGTGATAATACTCGTCGGCCCAAATTTTGTCTCATTAAGCTATATGTCTTTAATATAGCGATTAACCATCTCTGGAACCAAATCCGCCAGCTTCCTATCGACAATAGCCCACCGACAATAAAACGCACCGGGAATTTCAAAAATTCAATGGGGCTACCTTGTAAACATGAATTCTAGCTTTCAAGGTAACAGGGCAAAATTGAGGTTCAAATGAAGGACATACATGCTCATTGGCACATCACTCGACCACCGCCTGAGTGGAATTGGGAACTGGTCGAGCCGGTTCAAGTATTTTCTCCTAAGAGGAGAAATAATAGGGCTGATCAGCGGAAGGCCAAAAAGAAGAAGGCAAAGGTTGGGTCAAAAAATGGCTGGACCTCTAGTCGAATCCCTTCGCAATTCGAGCAGGATGTCAACAACTATGCACCTATCCCTATTAATGAAGATGCTGGAGCAATATCAGACGGAGATGCTATTCGTAATCAACATAACTGGATGGTAGTCGATCAGCGAGACGATAGAGAAAGACCTGACCAATTTACTGTCGAGGCTCCTGAAGTAACTCAAGAGCTTGACTCATAATACTGGTCTAAAATTACGTCGACAATCCAGACTCCTGTAATCAATCCGACAATGATAAATCCAATTGAAGCGAAAAAGACAGCTGGGCTGTTTCCGTCAAAAATAGATGGTGATGATTTAATGATTAACTCTGCCAAACGAAAGCGACCTATACAATCTCAAGATCAAACCGCCAAACGTGTTCAGATAGGTAGCTTCCATCGGTTTAGGGTGGAATCGTAGCAAACCTCAATTACACCTAGGTCTGATTAAATTTGCCTGTAAATTTTGCTTGTAAATTTTGCTACCGATGACAGGTGAATATCAGGTAAGTCTGTTTTAAATCTCGATGTAACAAATCTAAATACCACTAAGCTTCTATTGTCGTAGCTCATCAAAAATCGGGAAATCTCATTTATGTTGTTATTATATTAAATGATTAATTCTCTAAAATCTAGTCTTCGGATATAAATTTCATTAATATCTCGCTTCATTTGTTATATTCCGTGTTCTTGGGACTGTTTTTAGATATAGATGTAGTACATTTGCCTGTACTTGTACTTGCACTGCTAAGTGTAAATGTCACAATAAATTATGCACAGTTGCTATGGTGATAATTCTAGCGTCTTTCCAGGCTCATGATCCATCTATTTCCTAATCAGGCAATTTAGCAAAAGATCTCGCTTAATGTTCTTAATCAAGTTAGTTGTACGTGAGACTTAACCAAAGTCAAAATGAGGGTAAGTAGATCGGTTCCCTTTTTAAATTAAGATTAGGACTTTACAATTTGTGCTCAAATTTATGAGACTCTAAATGAGACGTTAAAATTAAAAAAAATCATTATAATAAGATGAAGATGCATTAAGATTAGGAAGAATAGGGTCTTGCCAAGTGTTAGTAGATTTCAGCCTTGCGTCAGAGCCATGTAACTGGTCCGTGCACTTGTATAATCAATGTGTTTTTTCTCATAAACACATGAATTTACACCGATCGCTTCATTTTGAATAGCAACTTCAAGCGTGATTTGTACTTATTATCGAGAATACAATGAGAGGAGAGTTGTCGAGATCGTAGTTTAGATCAATGAGAAATATGAGTATCTTTTACTATACTCAAAGTAACTATGAAGAAATGGGCTCTCGAGCACTCAACAACCTACTGTTTTCTATGGAAACAGAATAAAAAGCAATCATACTATAGTATACAATAAAAATCATATGAAGTTTCAAGACTCAACTTTGGTTTTCTTGCATATCTGGGCATTGATCCTGTCATAAATTGAAATTAAGGTTTTCAAGGTTGTTCAATATCTGGAAATCAATACCTACATATGTATTCCTCTTGAAGCTGTGTAGGCACGATCATTCTCGTATTGTACCAGGATTATGTACTTATCTTACTATCGCAGCTCTACAAGATTAACTTTATGTAAATATTTATAAACCAGTTGAGTGCTGATCCGTGGTCTATTATTACTACTTAGCTAGATTATTTTCCTCTATAAAAAAGTATTATCACTATCATCCACTAAACCAAATTCGTGCTGTATTTAAGAATAAAGAAGCCCTCAAAGTGGGATACGTCTGAGACCGAGGTTGGATC
This sequence comes from Oidium heveae, assembly GCA_003957845.1. NCBI lineage: Eukaryota > Fungi > Ascomycota > Leotiomycetes > Helotiales > Erysiphaceae > Oidium > Oidium heveae. Next base: position 21,440 of record QVIK01000561.1, read on the forward strand.
TAAGATTCGTGCTCAAGCAGAGAAGTATGTTACGGAAACCAAGCTGGTTAAATGTAGTTAATTGATTAAACTAGAATAGAGAGAAAAGCCTATCTACATGGGCTATAACTATTATATATATCTGTCTTCATCTTCTACTTATACAATACCCCTTTAACTAACGACATTCACAGTATATAATGATCGTCAAATTAGTTAATTAAAGTGGTTGATCGCATCTTCTACAGCGCTTACCCTTGCTATTCTTTGTGTGACTAATCATACTCGCTTAGGTACTCACCTAAGCGGGAATATCGGGTAAACCGTAACAAGTATCTCCTCTTGGACTTTTTGTATCATAAATATTTTTTTGAAATCTTAATCTTCGGGGCAAATAAATTGGTAGCGTAAAGTTGTTGTTTCGATACTTCCGAGGTGCCTTCGGGCCGACCTTCCACCCTAAATTTTTCATTTGCTACTCCGTACTTTTTTTTGGAACGCTTGTAGAGGTTTAAGTCGAAGCTTTCACAGTTTGAGGCTTTGTCCCAAAATCTAGAACACGAGATGAAAATGTGGCCACATTATTATGCCAGGTTTTTAAAGCTATAATAACGCTGCAATTATTGTAAAAGATGTGGATTGGACGTGCTGTGAATAGGTCTTTGAGTAAAGAGTTAACAAAGTCTCTGGATCCGAGAATAAATTTTGAGTGTGGAAAAATAGAGCTTAAGCCTCTGCAGGATAGAGCGCACGCTCTTCGTCGTAGCAATTTTTGATCATTTAGTAGCAAAAGGTTCGATGATGTATTCTGGGACTAAAGTTAAATCAGGTAGACGATGACACAAGCAAAAGTTACTTACTTCATCAATTGATACACAAAAACTGGGTTGCGGCTACAATGATTTTATGTCTGGACATGGATGTGATTGTTAGTATGTAAACAATGACCTTCGCTTAACTTAGCAATTGTCAACCCGACAACGTTATTTTATGAGATCCGTTTAATGAACTCCTCCCATTGGTTGAGCAGCGAGGCTGAAATCTACTCAGATTTAGCAACACGCTAAAAATAATGGGGCGCCCCCCTCTTTCCTACGGAAGTTGTCACTGATGCAACACGGGGTAGTTGACTAATCCCAGCCCCCTTTTTCTCTGCTGGGTTTCATGAGACTAAAATTGCGCCGTAAAATAGAGAAATGCATCAGCTAGAGGGCCAGGTCCGCCTCCAGGAATGGGTCGGCAAACTGTCTGAGTTTTATGGCAGCTATAGGCTGGCTTAAGCGAAGCTTTGATGTGGGCCTTACAGCTGTTGCAAATACCCCGTGTTACTTTTCGGCCAGTTATACTCCCGTTAGAAGTGGGTCAATTCGATGGAGCCACGCAACAGAACGGCAGGGATAAACACGATTACGGAGAATTAGAGGACTGAAGACAAAGATCTAAATCTATTTGATGTATAAATTGGGGCCAGGTAACCAACAGATATATAATGGACCAATTGTGGCTGCATGTAAAGGTCAAGGTCAAGTGCTAGTGGGAGATGAGGAAATAACGAAAAGAGTGGGGGATTTAACATTTTCGTAAATTAAGTACTCAAATGAAGTAGGGAAATGTTAACCACACATCAGTTTTTTACTTACAACACATCACATCCCTGTCCACCACATCACCCTCTTGCTCTTCTAATTAGTGATTAAGTTGTGATTGATGGATCAAAGCTCTATCCATCTCATAGGTCATTTAGCCTTCTACTAGGTAGGCTTTGGTGAGCTTCTCGAATATCGAGTAGCGACTGTGATACAATGGGACTTTGGACACGTTTACTATTTAATATAAAAGCTATATAGGATACTAACTCACAAACCATCGCCCGCCAAGACATAGTGACAGTGAAAGAAAAATATCAAATGTGAAATACAGAATAGAACTGTAAAATTTTTAATTTGCGGATGGAACTACTTAAAGTGGTCATCAATCTTTTCAAGCAACAGATATTTAAATACAAATATGTTAGTAAATAACTCTTCAGTCTTCCATAGCAACGCGAAAAACATGCATGCTAAGAAGAGATCAGTTCGACGGTTATGATTGGTGAAAAATGAGATAAGACTCAAAGTGGGGGTGATGTGGTGCTAGTAAAAATGCGAAGAATGAGCTGGTAGGGGTAATCCACCAATCACAACTTAATTACTAATCAGGAGGACAAGAAGGTGATGTGTTGTAAGTAAAAAACTGATGTGTGGTTAACATTTCCCATGAAGTATTATTACACAGTTTCGCACTAATTCGATTGTATGAGCCGCTGTCGCTGCCTATTCCCTTTGCGCACTCCTTTTACCTATTAGAGGTGATTCCTTAGATTTTTGTTTCATTGCAACTCTGATATCAATTTTTGAAGCGATTAATAGGATAAATCTTAGTCTGTTTTCCTGCTCAAATTCCCTTCAAGCTATGTAGTTGACGTGCAGCTTACTAGAGGCTGACGTTTATGGGCCTTAACGGTTAAGTAAGCGAGCGCAATCACGTAACTATTAAATATCAGAAGTCTCGGTTACATTTAGCTAGTTTACAGCCCCTGTTTGGTAATATAAGCGCCCGAGTCTAACGTGTTTAGACGCGTCTTTTAACAATAAATTCAGTTATCGTCATTCTCTACAGAACACTGAATACTGGTGCGCCTAAAGAGCTCAAGAAAAGCACGAATAGGCTTAAAATTGGCTGCCTTTGTTCTTGCACTTGCAGTTTCTGGTCCTACTAAAGATGCAACTTGTAGATCATGTTTAAAGAAAAAGGGAATCTAATTATCTTATAGTGGTTTTCGTCACCATTAACCAGGGGGGACTTCGGTAGCCATTTCTCATTTCCAGGAGTGAGAGGGGAGTTGTGCGCAGTTATCTTCTTAGATTATCCGCTTTATAGGAGTTCCTTATGCTCTGGTGACAATCGTTGCTGATTCGAGTGGGCTATATTTCTGGATAGTGACATTATCGCCGTCCTCTTTATGTATATTCAGGAACACCAAATGCAGCAGTAGCCTATACCAGGCTCGCAAAAACGCCAGAATCATGACTTTAAACAGCCATTAGAATGACAAGATCTTTGGGATTCATTTTTAAATAAGTGATGTGTGAAATAGAGCGTACTTATCAATGGTGGACTATTTTCGGTGGGTTCTCGGCTACTAAGTGTGTGCGGTAACCGAGTGCTTTAGCTTAGATCCCGTTTAAGCTTCAAAATGATTCAAATCTAGATTCGCAAAGAAAATTAAATTATAAAAATATGTACTAACCGAATATAAGTATTATTGGTAAATCTCATGATTTTGGTCCTTCCCATACCAACTGAGAATTAAGATTAAAATCGCTTTACTCTGTAGAAAGCATCTAGCACTGAAATGAGTCCTAAAAAGTTTGTAATTGAGCATCTTGATAATGAACTAGGGCCTTGGTCAGAACTAGAATATCTTACAATAGCAAAAGAATGTCACCAGGCCGGTGACCAATTCTGTCTATCGTCAATTCCCACTTCTTTGGTTCTACCGCATTCCTTGACAAGTGCACCTGGCTTCTTGGTAGACCATCGCAGCGTTGAGACCATGCATGCCAATGATAAAATGCAAGTCTGCCTTCTCGATCCATCAGCACCAAAACAGTTGACGCCAGAAGATGGAGATCTTTTTAATATTTTCTTGTTTGGAGGAATATTGGGTATGAAAAGCATTTTTCGAGCATTTTTCGATACTTAAACCTACTGACAAAGTAATTAGGCGATGATCCGCCACTAGGTAGAGACAAGTGTCCATAATTAGAAATGAAATTGACCATTATATCTAGATAGAACTTCAGAGCTAAGAAAAAAGGGATACAACGGCCGAAACCTGGGCTCAGTTCAGATGACAACTGATACAGCTGTAAGAGTTACACGATATGTGATTCAGAAGAGGAGTTTGAGCCTCCTCCCCGAGAGATGATAGGGTTTTAATTTTTCTCACAGTAAAGCTCGACGAAATAGATTACAACGATCAACCCGAGATAAAAATCAGTGAGAATGAAAGTATTTCTCTGCCTTTCCGCTACATTAGAGATGCGGATGGGAATTCTATTATGCCTGATGTTAGTAGTGATCTAGCAAAGCAGGCTACATTGCTAAGTCGTACTAGGGAATGCTCGAATTAATAGAGAAGGACTCTGAAAAGGGATTTGAAGATCTCATTCAGTCCTGACTTTAGCTGTAAGGCTTCAAAAATAAGATTTTAGATCATGTAATGGGATTTTCTGTAAGCCAATAAAGGTCAATAAGGTCGAATCAAATTATAGTGTGATTTTCCAAGCGCTCAGTGGTGGATTGTTGGAAAGGCCAGGATTGCATTTCTAGAGTAAATTTGTCCAGCGTTTTAGCCGACAAATTGACTGCGGTCAAGATCACCAATCCCCTGACATATAGTGCCACATAATTATAGTTTTAGTTAGTGATTATGTATTTCTCCAATAGCTTTGAAACCAGAATTTGTTGCGCTTTGCCGCAGCCATAACAGGTATCCTATCTTCAACAGTTACAAATGAGTGAGAACAAGAATCTTTGAATCGCATCTCGAGATGCGGCTCTCCATAAATCTCAAAATCCACAGTGGGGCTCGCATTATCAGTCTCTTCTCAATATGTGCTTTCATAGCAAGCCTATGTCACGCCGAGAAGACAGCGGCTGATTACTATGTGCGCTCTCTTCCTGGAGCACCGTCTGGTCCACTACTTAAAATGCATGCTGGTCACATAGAAGTTGAACCGGAACATCATTCAAATCTATTTTTTTGGCTTTTCCAAAACCGACATATTGCAAACAAGCAGAGATTAGTCATTTGGGCATGTGGAATTTGTAATTTCTCTTCATTGCTAAAACTCTAACAATTTTTATAGCTTAACGGTGGCCCTGGATGTAGCTCTGAGGATGGTGCCTTGATGGAAATAGGCCCGTATAGGGTGAAAACTACATCTGATGGACAACATTTGGAATACAATGATGGATCCTGGGATGAGTTTTCGAATCTAATGTTTGTCGATAATCCTACCGGGACAGGATTTAGCTACGCCGATACTGATTCATACTTACACGAATTGACAGATATGGCTAGCCAATTTGTTGTGTTTTTAGAAAATTGGTTCAAGTTGTTCCCGCAATTCGAACAAGACGACGTAAGTCTAATTTCTGTCCTTAAATCTTATTTTTATTTACAGGTTGGAGTTAAGCTAAATTTAATGTACATTAGATATATCTTGCCGGCGAGTCCTTTGCTGGACAGCATATTCCATATATCGCCCAAGCAATTTTAAATCGAAACAAAGTAGCTCCCCAGAAATGGGGACTAAAGGGTATGCTCATTGGAAATGGGTGGATTGCGCCAGAGGAGCAATACAAAGCCTACCTAGCTTATGCATATGAAAGGGGGATTGTAGAGCGTGGCTCTGATATTGCAAAAAAAATAGAGTCACAGCAAGCGATATGCTTAAAGGAATTGAATCAGGGAGGTGGACGGGATCGCATTGACATAAAAGCCTGCGAAGATATTCTACAAGAAATCCTGACAGAAACTCAGACAACAGGACCGGACGGAAAATCACAGTGCTTAAATATGTACGATGTAAGACTAAGAGATTCATACCCATCCTGTGGAATGAACTGGCCGCCCGATTTATCTAGTGTAACACCTTATCTTCGAAGAAAAGATGTGGTAGAAGCCTTGCACGTCGATCCTCAGAAACGAACGGGCTGGAAGGAATGCAATGGAGACGTCGGAAGTGCTTTTAAAAAGACTAAGTCTAAACCTTCCATACAAATCCTGCCGCAAATAATTTCTGAAATTCCTATTGTATTATTCTCTGGCCAAGAAGATATGATTTGTAATCATATAGGGACCGAAGAATTAATCAGTAATATGGAGTGGAATGGTGGCAAAGGTTTTGAGCTATCTGCGGGAACTTGGGCACCACGCCGTGATTGGGAATTCGAGGGTAAACCTGCTGGGTTTTGGCAAGAAGCTCGAAATCTAACATACGTCTTATTTTATAATTCGTCTCATATGGTTCCATTTGATTTTGCGCGTAGAACCCGTGATATGCTTGACCGCTTTATGGGTGTTGATATAAGCAGTATCGGCGGAACCCCTACAAATAGTCGAATCGATGGCGAAAAAGGTATTGAAACCTCGGTAGGAGGTCATCCGAACAGCACTGCTGCTCAGGCAGCGGAACAAGCAAAGTTAGAAGCAGCCAAATGGTCTGCTTATTATAAGTCAGGAGAAACAGCTCTAGTAATCGTCATTTTCGCCGCAGCTGGCTGGGCATATTGCGTATGGAGAGAACGAAAAAAGCGGGCAGGCTACAAGGGAATATTCGGGGACGATACTCCAATGGCCCTTGGTGGGGCGCATAGAAGTATCAGGTCAGAAGATATGCATTTCAAAAGCAAGAGAATGAATAGTAGAATAAGAAGGGACGTGGAATTAGCAGATTTTGACGAGAGTGAACTCGATGATCTTCATATACAAACACCAGGAGATATAGAAAGAGGCCGATATAGTATTGGAGGCTCTAGTGACGATGAAGAGGAGGAAGAGGATGATGATGAGAAAATAGAAAATGGTGTGGCGAACACGAAAGGAAAACAGAGTGAATCTTTGCGGAGATAAAAAATTTCCCTCAATACTCTTTAAAAGTAATTTAATCAGGCGAAACTTATTCCAAAGTATTTTAAGAGTTACGCTGAATCGAGAGTTTTCGGGTAACGTTCAATGCGTTAATGTTGAGACAAGGCCTTATTTTCTTCACTCTCAAACATAGTAAACCTCATTCCACACATATCTTTTCGCATCGTTTTTTTGTTGTTAATAATTTTTAAGCAGCTAAATGCACAAAACAGTCCAGGACAGCAATAATTGCCCTCTACATCAACAAAACCTAACCCTGACCACAACTATAATGTCAGCAACAATATATGTACTTTGTTTTAGATATGTAGTCTTATAAATTCGCGAGGATACTCATTATATGATATTCCAGGTCGCATATGTAATATACTGATTATTCAGATAGTAATTTTTAAGAAAACCATTAGACACTGGGAACGAAGTTTTTTGATATGAACAGTGAAGCCTAGATAAAATCCACACGCACGTGATCTGAATTTTAGTAAAATTCGTTATGAAGGTAAAGCACCTAATTAGTATCGGTATTCTTAATTATCGTTACAAATCGCATCGCGCAAGAAGAAAAATATACAGCACGACGCGTTTTTATCATCACGATACTATTTACTATACAATCCCACATCGTATGAAATTACGCTATTATTTATTATAAACTTTACTCAAAATGGATTCCCTAACAAAGTATTGCTCACACAACCGTCTAGAACGCCCCATTGAAGAGTTCCGAGTCAGCAAACAAGGCAAAATGCAGAAAATATGTCTCAAGCATAGCCGAAAGAGCGACATCTCTCACAATGTATTTAAGGTTGATGATTCAGATAGCTTTCTGCACGAAATCAAGACTTATTCTCACTCAGAAATTAAAGTAAGTTATATGTCTTTTCACACTAACTTCATAACCAGAACTAATCCTCAATGCGTTAAGAGTTCAATTAAGAAAATCGATGTGTTATACACATTCGATCTCGACAGGTTACCTATCAGTTTTGGGCCATCACTTGAGACAACTAGCGACAATATTCTCAATCAAAACCGCTCAGCCACGCCATCGGACTACTTATTAAAGTAGTTCATGTGGTAGTGGGTTACAAATTCCGTCAATCGCATGTTCAAAAAGAACCAAATATTACTTATTATTACTATTTCTTTCAAGACAGTGCTCAATGGCTGAAATTGACTGAAAAAAACAAGCAGGACTGACATCAGATGGAAATGCTCAATTGTACAAGCCATTTGACTCTAATGTATTTCTTTCTTTTAGGTATGGACTTATACGCAGTACTTTCCGAGCTTGACGAAACAGTTGTGCCATTTGGCTACCTCCTTGTAGCTGTGAATACTGTTGATCATGCGCCAATTTCTACCGTTGCGGGTATGAAAACAGACGTACTTGAGCAGTTTTTACAATCCATTAAAGTAGCTAATTATAATCCAAATTTTTTTTGGATATGACAAGGATAGGACTGAGATCGAAGCTATTCAGCAAGTCTGGCTTAATGTTGGTCTCTAGCTATTTTATTGGCATGCTTAAAAAGCGATCCATATTAAACCCAAAGATAATAGAAGAATGAGGACTCGGCCCCATTACTATCTCGGTGAAACCAAAGTTCTTGTGTTGGTACTGAGTATATGTTTGGGATCACATCCTGTTCCTCGACGAAGCGATTATAGATATAGTCGTCAATGCGTATCCTCCAGGACGGAATTTTCAGAGCTTGGAAGCATCGAAACAAATATTAAAAGAGATCGAGATGTAGTTTTAAGAATATTTTTTCGGCATTACACTAACACTCTTTGCCTCTATTTTGCCTCTAAAGATCTGAAGATTAGATGCTCAGTTTTCTAGAAATTAGATACATATTTTTAGTTATTTTAATAAAAATTTTATCTCGAGATAACGCACAGCCATACTTCCTGTATGGGGATAATTTTTTCCGCTGGTTTTTTAGTGGACTACAACCCTAGTTTCAAGAGATAGATAAATAGGGAAAAATTTCCTTGGAATACTCTTCAACATTAGCTTGTAGTTGTGCGTTTTTTGTAATTATCTTGACAATTTTTTAACTCTTAGTATCACGTGCATGAGGTTTTCAGCCGATGGAGTGTGGAACGTATTTATTTATTTATTTATTTAACATTTAACGCCAAGCAGGCTCACAGGCGTAGCCCGGCCTCGTGCCTCCCAAGGGGCGTTTGGCGTGCCTGCGCAGCGTAAGGCTACCAGGCAGGTACTCTCGTTAAGAAACGACTAACCAATCCACTCTGGCTTCTAGAATAGTTACTAGTCGCTAGGAGCCCATCTAATTTATTGACCAGTGTAAACTGATCAGAAAAGTATTTATATACATGAATCTTAGTTTTTTTTTTTTTTTAATTTACCAGAAAGAAAGATGAGGAATTTCACTATTTGCTCATCATACATCATATGGGTTTACCTCAGTACACCATTTCTCAAAAGCTTTGGCCCCTTCAGTTGTGCCCAGAATCCAGTTAATATCTGCTTCTAGTCCGGTTGACGGGGTGGGTCGGGGTGCTCTTTTGTGACGGAGTTTTTTGCAGAAGAAAGGGTGATCAACTGATCGATCTTGTCCGCAGGAGCACGTTACGTTGGCATCCACATGGTTAAAGCGTTGATGGTATGCTGCGAAGTTGCCATGTCCAGACCTAGCAGCGAGAAGAATACCTAAATTCTTACGGATCATGAGTCGAAGCTCTTGTGGAGGACTTCCTACCATTCTTATGTCTAGCTTTCTATACCTTTCTGGAGAATTGGCATTCCAGTAGACAGAAATCTCTGATTCGTATCGCTCTTTTATCATGTGGCGTGCTCTTGCTACGGATGCTTGAGTTCGTTGTGTAGGCATAGTACAGGCTGTTCTAGCTAGATTGTCCGCCCGTTCGTTTCCTTTTATATTCATGTGGCTTGGAATCCATCGCATAATAAATTTGCCAGCAGCAGCAACTCTCGATCTTGTCCTATTCTCCCATTGTCTTCGAAGTATTTAAAATTCGATAATCTGCCGCGAGATACTTGTAGTCGCGATGCCTGTGTGAAGGCGGAGAGCAGCTTCTTCATTATCAAGGTACAATATCACATCTGTGGCAAATTTAGCCATGGGGTGGCCCAAGGCAGCCCTCATTCCTTCTAAAGCCCCATGGATTTCTGCGTCATAAACTTCTACTGTCTTTCCGAGCGGGATAAGCCCGTGCGCAACTTCTGTCGAAGGTCCTCGAAAAATGCAGTAGGTGGCCCGAGCAAATCCATCTCTATTCACTAATCCGTCGGAATAAATAGAAAGGTCCAGCAGCTTATACTCTCGTGTTACGCACCAGTTTTGATATTCAAGGACTCCATTCACGCGTCCAATCGCTCCGATTTCAAGTTTAGAAGTCGATCTGACGACAAATTCCCAGGGAGGACGCTGGGTGTCAAGAGATTTTTCGAGATCTTGGCGTTGTCTGATCCATTGAAAATGGGTAGAACTCCAACGGCGTCTCAATGGGTATTTGGGATCTGCAGCGGCTATACGGGCGGCTAAGCGATCTCGAAAGCGCTTCAGCCAGGTTATGGCAGGGCCCCAGCCAATCTCACGAAGAAGTGCAGCAGTAGGTATGGTCTTGAAAACAGGAAGAACTGCACGAGCAGCTCGATTTATGAAACTCTGGATTTGATTTATTGCCCATTTTGACGTCTGTGGCCCAAACCAGGTCTCCGAGCCGTAGAAGAGTTTAGCAAGAGCAGTACCCTGTATAGCTGTACGCAATAGGGAGGGCTTAATTCCCCGCACTGTATTGCGTAGTCGTTTAATATAATCAGTGACTACTCTGGAGCGCTGACAGGCTTTTTGAATATGTTCTTTAAAGTTCAGCTTGCTGTCAAAGATACCTAGCCAGCGTGTGTTTTTATTGGGTCTCACAATGTTGCTTCCCATGTATAATGATGGTTCTTTGTATTTTCTCTTATTATGAAAAAATTGTAATTCCGTCTTTTTAGTGTCAAACGTGATGCCATTCTCACATCCCCATTGAATGGTCTGATCGAGTAATTTATTGAGCTTCTGCCCACATTCGTCGATTGTTTGAGCTGTTGCAAGCAAGAAACTATCATCAGCGTACCCAAAACGTCCCCGAGAGAGGCGTAGAAATGGTTCAACATAAAGTAGAAATAGGATTGGCGAAACTGGTGAGCCTTGAGGCAGACCACATAGAACAGGGAAGAGATTTGACTTAATTTGGACGAATTGGATCTGGGCGGATCGATCTTTAAAAAAGGATTTAACCCATCTAATTAAATTTTCCGGCCAACCTTGAGTTCGTAAACGGAATAAAAGACGGTTACAGAGAACGCTATCAAAGGCTCCTTTTACATCAACAGTAACTATGCCTGCTATTTTCCCGGAAGCGAGAGCACTTTTTACATCACAAACAAGGGCCGTTGTCAAGTCCACTGTAGAGCGACGACTAATAGCANTATCAAAGGCTCCTTTTACATCAACAGTAACTATGCCTGCTATTTTCCCGGAAGCGAGAGCACTTTTTACATCACAAACAAGGGCCGTTGTCAAGTCCACTGTAGAGCGACGACTAATAGCACCACATTGACTGTGAGCAAGTATGTTGTATTTAAGTGCGCAGTATGAAATACGACGTGCAAGGAGACGTTCAAGACCTTTACCTAGACAAGATAGAAGAGCGATTGGGCGATATGAGGTCGGAAGGGTGCGGTCACGTTTTCCGGTTTTGGGAAGAATAATGACATTTGCTTGTTTGAATGTTTCGGGGTGTACACCAAGTTTGGCACAGTAGTCAAAGAGATTGGTTATTCGTTTTCCAAGAACCGGCCATGCCGAACGAAGAGCCTGAGCCGGAAGTTTGTCAACACCAGGAGTGGTTGATGGGACTTGACAAGTAGCGTTAAAGGCTTCTTGCTCAGATATCGACTCCCATTCTATCACCCGACTAGCGACAGTTGGAACATATTTGTGTATATCTTCTAATCTAAGATGCCGAGGGAGAAGCGTTTTTCTGAGAAGGTCTATCTTTGATCCAGGGGAGAGAGCGTCTATTGTGCCATTGGCTTCTCGAAGAGGAGGCGTCTGATATTTGGGCCCGCAGTTGTGTCGTTTAACAATCTTATTGTCAGGTTTCGCTAGTTTTGTTTTCGTAAGTATTTTCGGCTATACCGGTAAATCCCGGCCTAGCAACGAGCCCTCCCCTGAGTTCGCGTGGAAGACAATCACCGCCAAACGCCGTATAATGCCTGGACAACAAAATACATTTACTCACTGAGTAACTAACGTGAGTAAAGAAAATGAGAGTAAGATTGTGTATATAGTAGAACATATTCCGCTGTAATTAGGTTCCTCACGATTAGTCTTCTGTCTTTCTAGACACCATTAGTTCTACCAAAACCATTAGTTATCAATATCATTATTTATCAACTCTTGTCCTTAGAATCCCTCAAATATCATTAGCTGCCATAAGTCTTCATCAATAGTCCTTAGTCCTTAGTCCTTTGTCACCAGTCACCACTTACCAATCGCCATTAGCAGTTGACAGTTCCCAATAGACATAAACAACCCTCAACCTTAGACTATCAACCTCCATCGTGACACTTATAGACATCTGTAAGGGAGTTTGCTTTTTCCACTCTTTTTCGCCAGAACTGTTTCTTAGCGCTGCGCACAGCTGCACGAAGTTGCATTTTCTCAATATTTGAGATACCAAAGCGCCGAGCAGTGTAGTCCTTGCGAGCCGCTAATTTGCATTCATTTTTCCACCAAGCTGTTCCTAGAGTATTTCCTTTACTTCGAGTGCATGACCCCGCTAAACTCGTTTGCAATATTTGTGTGATTTCTTTCGCCTTCTTTTCCACATCACATGGGGATAAAATTTGAGGAACACTTTGAGAGTCACCCAGCAGTGATAGAAAGAGCTTTTCATCTCGAGAGTCATATCGAAAACGTCCTTCAGTCCTTTGGGTGTCGTTTCTACTGTAAGGAACCAAGAACAATAAGGACTCATGGTCTGATGTCGTGTGAAGGTCTGAGCGAATGGCACATGTGGCTCCCACTTGTGAGCAGAAGGCAAGGTCAAGCGTGCCACCTTGGTTATGCGTGGGTGTGTCTGTTGGATTTAACAAACCTAAATTTTTCCTGCATGTCCAA
>QVIK01000562.1:0-34252 GCA_003957845.1 Oidium heveae
TACTTTGCCCACGGGGCAGTGATGCCCTGATAGTTTGCTTTTTCAATGAAATATTCTGACCGTTTACAGCTGCACCTGCTTTTTCTGCCCAAGTTGATTTTGAGACCTTCGGATTAAAAGATAACATATTTGATAAATTGGTGTAAACGCGTTCCCCACGCATAGCCCTAGAGGCGCCGTCTGCAAGTAGAGCCATGAAATCTGTACCAATACCTGGATGTTCCACCTCCAGTTTCTTAAGGTAAGGATTCGTAAGATCGAGTAGGCCTTTAATGGCATCCATAAGTAATGTGGCGCTTCGATTTTCTTCATTTATTTTACTACTCTCTGTAGTTCTCTTAGCAACATAAACGTCAGAGATCCCGGATAGTGGAGGAAAATCTTCTTCAAACGGGTCTGAATTAACTGTGTTAATCGTCAGCTCTTTCGGCTCAACGTCCATATCCGCCATGTTAGCTTGATCATCAATTGAGAATTGCTCAGCTCCAAAATTTTTCTCTAGAATGCTACTCTTGTGGAGAGCAACATTTGCATGCGGTGTTGAACGGGGATTTGTAAAAGAGGTACCACTCTTCCTATTCAACGCTGAGGTCGTCTTCGAGACGCGGTTCCCAGCGTCCGGAGGGTCAGGAGGAGGGCCACGCTTGTTAAATACCGGTGGCGCCATTACGTTTAATTGGGAACAAATGTATTTCTAGGGTTAACAATGACAATTTGTATAATTCATCAACTTCACTTTGGATGAAAGCTTGATAACTAAGTGGGATTAACTAGTACAAGTAGATATGAAGTTGGATGGTTAACGCGTCATGAGCTTACGCTATGCTGTTGCGCCCATCTTAGTGAGTAAGGAAGGATTTCAGAATAGCTGTAAAACTACGAGGATAATTCATGACAAGAGTGTAAGCCAGTTTGGATTTGACCGATTACCAGCAAAAATCAAGGAGAGCCCCGTGTGCTAAGTCAACCCCCCCCCCCCCAAAAAAAATATATCAACTTCGCAAAGGGGAGGGAGGATCACTACGAACAAATGGAAACGCAACCTTCCGCCCTCTCCCTGTCTTTCGAGTCCCCTGGGACATCTTAATGCTGATGTCTGCCAAATATTGGAACCTATCCTAGACCGCGAAGATAGCCAATTTTATATAATATTATTTAAGTTTTTTTCCAATGTTAAAAAAAAAACCAACTGTACCTAAGTGAGTCATTTTCTTTTTCTTTTTTTTTTTTTTTTTTCAAGCAAGTCAATCAGTGGCCCCAGATGCAAACTAACTTAATATGCCCGGCTTTCCTTCCCCCATCCAGGCTAATCAGGTAGTTGATTGACTCCTGGAAGCTAGTAGTCTACTATGTGATGTGGCCTATTCATTTGGCTTTAGGGCTGGCTGGCTTACAAGAAGAGAAGATAACTAATTGTAACTGTGTGTGTGTGTGTGAATCCAAAGAACTATTCATTAAGACAGTTGTTGAGTACAGAACGTTTAGATCATGTCAAATACAAATAAACAAAATAAAATAAAATAATGTTCATCGTTACCATTTTGATTCGACTACTATGATTGGTTCCAGCATCCGTTTGAGGCCAATCAGCAATTTTCGCCCAGAATAGATTTTCGGGCACATCTCATCTGATGATAATTTCCAAGGGTGCAGGGACCCGCACAATTAATTGGTAATTCCTGTGTGAGAATTGCTGGAGCAAACAGGGAGGGGCTCGTTGACATTGTTTCAGAAACTCGAGTCTGACCGGCCCGAGCAGGGTGCCTCAGCCGTGAGCAAATAACCTCAAGCGTTGCTTCAGGACTTGATCTTCCCCGCGGCGATTAATAATCTAAAAAAAAAAAAACCCCCACTTAAAACAGCTTCACTCTATTTCAGCAACTTTGAAGCCCCAACATCACACTCAAATTGATGGAAAACATACTTAAAACTTCATAAATTTAAATTTAAATTTTTTTTTTCAGCCAAAAAGGAGTGTTTGGAAAGTAGTGAGGGGATAAGATAAGATGATGTGCTTTTTTAATTTACATCAACAAGTTTGAAGGCTTATAAATACTGCATCTCAAATAATTTTCACTGCTCGGAAAACTTACTATGCGATATAAAGGTATAAAATATGATACTTTCTTGGGGTTTTTAATTTGCAATTTGAACAAATATTTATATTGGTGTGGTATTGAGAGATTGAAGATGAAGTTTGTTTGTTTGTTTGTTTTCCTATTTAACGTCTATCTAAATAAAGCCGTAGCCTTAATATTACTAATCCATATCTGGATAAAGGACGCCCAGACTTACTGCCTTGGGCGGCTGAAGTAAACAACTCTACAACTTACAGAGTTTTTACTTAAATCTACTTACAGAAAGAAAGTTGATTGTAGTTTCAAAATTCTATTAATGATGGCTTATATGATTTAATTAGTTAAGAAAACGCAGGAAATTTAAATTTACTCTACGTGGTGTCAGAAGAAATCCGACTTTGAAATAATTCGTGAGATATAGGACTAGACGTCAAGAGCTATCCTGAGGGTCTTGTGTCATGGAGAAGTTGTCGTTAATATTAAATTTTGGACAGATTTCNTGTGGTGTCAGAGGAAATCCGACTTTGAAACAATTCGCGAGATATAGGACTAGACGTCAGGAGCTATCCTGAGGGTCTTGTGTCACGGAGAAGTTATCGTTCATTTTAAATTTTGGACAGATTTCAGAAAAAAAATTTTGTTTCCCTGAGCCATTTTGTTAGCTTTGAGGCACCTAAGTTAGTACCAAGATAAAACTGGGCTTTGTCTATCGTCCTTCTCGGGGGCCTTGGGATTCGAGGGGTAGGTCGGGTACAGAAAATCATATGTTTGGGAGATTTAAGTGCCCCGCAAGAGCATGTGATGAGGGCATTATTATGGTTAAAGCGATTATGGTAGGCGGCAAAATCACAATGCCCAGATCGAGCGGCATAAACATGAGCGATGAGTGAGCGTGGAAGTGAAAGTTCTGAAGGGGGGAGTAGGAAGCTATCAATATCTAGGGATTTATAGGACTGAGGTGCAGAACTTGACCAGTATTCCTTGATGGCTCTATCTGTTTTTTCTTTTACGTATCTTTTCATGTAGTTTAGAGTTACGGGAGAGTTTTGATGGAGTGTCATGTCTCTAGCTTCTCTTGCTGCTTGGTCTGCCTCCACATTTCCTTGGATACCAGTGTGACTAGGGATCCAGTGTATTCGGGCCTGTCCTGCAGAAGTGTGTGGTAGACGAGTACGTTGAGGCCATGTGGATGCTTTTTTTGAGAAGTCACTGAATATTTTCTGGGATGAGCAAACTGGATTTGTTAGAAGTAGCCGGGCCACTTCCTGACTGTCTAAGATCATCCAAAGGTCATTTGCAAAACGGGCTGATGGGAGAGACAGTGCTTCTTCTAATGCCGATAACGCTGTGAGCGCTTCAGAGTCGAAAACAGTCATTGAAGGACTAAGTGGTATAGACTTCCGGCGAATAAGGCGTCCAGCTTGGTATATCGCAACACCGCCTCCTATGCGGATGCCGTTACCATCATCTAAGTAGCTTNGCTTCAGAGTCGAAAACAGTCATTGAAGGACTAAGTGGTATAGACTTCCGGTGAATAAGGCGTCCAGCTTGGTATATTGCAACACCGCCTCCTATGCGGATGCTGTTACCATCATCTAAGTAGCTTGCATCGGAAAAGACGACAATATCCTGGAAGGGGATGTTACCCGGAATGATAACAGGAGCTTGTGTTATTCGTCTAATGCTAGGGTAGTAGCTCTCAATAGTTAGCCAGGGAGGGGAGAGGAGGGAGTCGATCGATTCCGCATCGGGGAGACTGAGTATTCATCTTGAGAAGCGAGAGACTTGTCGGCGATTTTTCCTAATCCAATCTAACCTCCGGGTGACGGGGTGACGGGGGTCTAAGCGTATAGTACGGAGAGCTGCATAGCGGGATCTTTTATCAAGGTCAAGTACAGGTGGGAGGAGGCCTGATTCTCGGAAGAAAGCGTCTACTGGTGTTGTACGATAGACAGGGAGTATAGCTCGCGCGCAAGTTGTTAGTACTTTACGAATCTGAGAAAGATGTCCTTCGACACAATTTGAGATAGAGCGACCCTTGGGTGAAATTTTTGTGCGTCCAGGCCACCAGATCTCAGCTCCGTAAAAAGCAATGGGTAGGACACAGCTTAGAGCAGCCTGACGTAAGAGAAATGGAGAGGCACCCCTTGTNAGGTGAAATTTTTGTACGTCGAGGCCACCAGGCCACCAGATCTCAGCTCCGTAAAAAGCAATGGGTAGGACATAGCTTAGAGCAGCCTGACGTAAGAGAAATGGAGAGGCACCTCTTGTGGCGTTGCCGAAACAACGTAGTGCATGGGCCACCTTTAAGGCTTTCATTGCCAGTGTGCGGACGTGCCATTTGAATGTTAGTGTTTTGTCGAGGTAAATTCCAAGCCATCTAGTGTATGGACGTTTATTGTTCTCTGTCACTGTCATACCTTCAATAGAGACACTGGGTGTTGTGGTCGATAACTTGTCAGCACGGCGTCGGGAGATATGCTGAAGTTCTGACTTTTCTGGATCGAAAGTGATTCCTGCGGCTGATCCTCAATCTAGAATCTCCTTGAGCGTTTCCTGTAGTGATGCACAGTTATCTTGAAGTGAGTTTTTCGTGGCTAGGATAGCGATGTCGTCAGCGTAGCCGAATTTTTGGGATGGACATCCTGTCTTGAAGAGAGGAGCAATATACAACATATAGAGGATCGGTGAGACAGGAGAACCCTGTGGAAGGCCACATGAAATGATTTTTTCTAATGTGTACTCGCCGTCTATAAGGATTTGAATTCTGCGGTTGGTGGCAAAAGATGACACTCATTTTACCAGGTAGTCTGGCCAGCCTTGTTCCCTCAAGCGTAGTGTTAGTCTGCCTGGGAGAACTGAATCGAAAGCGCCTTTTATATCTAGAGTAAGCATGCTTGCTGTGAGACCTTCGTTCAGAGATCGCTCAACGTCATGGGTGAGACAAGTGACGAGATCTATAGCAGATCTATTTGGGAGTGCGCCAAATTGTTGTCTTGCAATTATTTTATTTTTAATAGCAATCCAAGCCATACGCTTGGCTATGAGACGTTCTAACCCTTTGCCCAACACAGCAAGAAGTGCAATTGGCCGGTATGAACGAGGCAAGCTCAAGTCTGTTTTGTTAGGTTTTGGCAGTATAGCAATTATGGCACGTCGGAAACAGCTGGGGTGGTAGCCACACTTAAGACATGCGATATATAAAGTCAGTATATGTGTTTCGATAAGAGGCCAAGCGTGTCTAAGAACTGATGTAGAGATCTCATCTGAGCCAGGGGCCGTATTTCCTGCGTTTAGGACCGATTGTCTGATTTCTTCAGTTGTTACCTGCGGGAAGGGGAGCGAGTGCGAAGGTACTGAAGGGGCGTCAATAGGGATGTCACCGACTTCCGAGTAGAAAGTCAGAAGAGTGCGAATGAGAACTTCGCTCTTTTCTATTGGCGAGGTGGCGGGGGGACTCTCTGGGGAAGTGGGATCAATGAGGGGAGAGGAACGGTAAATTCCTCTTGATTTGTGCCATTTAAGCATTCCAAATAGTTCCTTACTAGTACCGACTTTTTCTATCTTAGACCTATAGAATGATTCTTTTGCTTTTCGGGTTACTCGGCGATAGTCTTTCTTTACATTTTTGGGCTCTTCTGCGTTGATAGCGGATCTGGAGGTGTTTTTGTACTGTGAGCGGGCGAGTCTGCAGGACTCATCCCACCAAGGGTTGCCTTTGTTATGACCAAGGGAGCGTAGTGCAGCCCCAGAGTAAGCTTTTTGAATAGCCCTTGTAATATTTTCTGCATAATTGTCCAGATCGGCAGGAAATGGAGAATTAGATATAGAAGGAATAGACCCAACCGATAAGGTGAGCAGTCGTAGGAACAGTTCAGAATCTAAAGTGTGGGGTCTGAGTTTTCGCTTTGGGATGATGTGCCTTTTTGTCATAATGGTAGTGAGTAAAGGGCGATGATCTGAAGTTGCATCTAAATGGGGGGCGAGGTTACATTCAGAAATGTTGAATAGGGGGCCTCTCCCAAAGGCTAAATCGAGGACATTACCCCTGTTATGAGTAGGTTTATCAATGGGGGATAGTAAGTTGAAGTTTTTCTCATCAATCCAGTTTACTAAAGTTTCTGCACCTTGCGATGGGCTTCTAGGCCATGAAGGCTGCCATATAGGATGATGTAAATTAAAGTCACCCTGAAGCAGAGTGTTATTTTTAAGGAGGTTTTGGGGTAATCGATAAACTGTCTGCAGAGTGTTCCCTTCGTTTGAGCCCGGAGGGTTATATATGTTGAGGATGTTCAGCTTTTGGCCGTCTGGCAGTGTGAGTCGAAGGTGGAGTAAATCGCCCTGGGTTGAAGTGTAAATTTGTTCTGAGTGAATGCCTGCCCTTTTGAGGACATAAGAAATCACACGGGGTCGTGATGTTAGCCAGTCATCGATTGGGGAGAAAGTTTCATAGTTTGGATGTCGTTTTGTTATACGTCTAGAGCGGTTATGGAAGATGTAGGGCTCCTGTATTAGAATGATATCAATGGATGAGTTATAACACTGATTGAGGGCAATCTCATGATTTTGTGCACCGCGACCAACGTTGAGTGAGAGTACTGTGATGGTTTTTTTGTTCGTTTTTGTTTTCCGATAAGTTGACTTACTCATTACGAAGTCATCTGTTCATTGTTTTGCTCCTTTTCAGTGTCTAGGACGTTAAAGGGATTCATGGATGTGGTTATCTGAGACAAAGTTGTGGTAGCCAGTGAGTTTTCACCTGCAGTTTTTCCTTGACAAGTGGTTTCTAGATTGGTGGAAAGACAGGGTTGCTTATTGGTAGTGTTTGAATTTTCATTAGACAATGAGTATTTTGTGATACAACCTAATTTAGCTTGACAGCTTACACGTGCTTTGTTACAAATATGACGAATGGCAGCTATCTGAGATGTTGTCTTTGTAGGGCCATAGGGCTTAGGACGGAGTTCATATTTAATGTAATCCACCGCATGAGGGCCGTGGCAGTGTATACAACGTACGGGACACGTGTGATCAGATAGGGCTCCACACAGGTTAGTATGTTCTAATTCCGTGTGTTGGGAAGAGCCACAGAGGCGGCATCGAAGGTTAGAAGAGCATACACGGTTGTTATGCCAGAGCCAACAACGTGTGCACTGGGAAATAGAAGAGCGTTGCGGGAGAACCCGGGTGGTTGTTCCGCAGCCGAATAGAAAGAGTACGCGTGTAAGAGGGTTGTGGTTCTCTTGGAAGCGTACTATCCAGGATTTGGTTGGTGAGTTGGGAGATGCATCATTGTCTCTTGATGGGGCTACAAAGATGGGAGGGACACCGACAGCTAACGTGAGTGCTTCTGTGATCGCTTCGGTTGTGAAATTTACCATTTCGAGTTGAAAAAATTCATTCGTGGTGCCGTATTTGCGCGGGACGTTAGTGATACGGTATGACGTCCACGGAATCGCCTTCTCGATGCGCTTATCGCTGAGGATGTTGGAGGAGGAAAGTCTTTAAGCTAATGTATCAGAGTTTCCTGGACTAGGGCAGAGCGCAAATCCAGACTTAGTAGGTAGTACGTTTGATAGAAGTTGACCATCGGGTCCTAGTTTTGATTTAAGGTATGTTTGCAAAGCGTAACCTGAAAGTTTTCGGAGTGCGTCTTCCTCAGGAAGGCGTAAGAATAGTCTTTGATCTGGTCCGTAGTTTGTAGGCTTTTTTGTGTGTTGTTCATTTTTGTTGATGGTTTTTTGCTGGTTAGCAGCCTTTTTTACTTGGTTTGCAGCGCTTGCAACGCTTGCATAACTTGACTTGGAGTAAGTACTTTGTGCGGGTTTGCTTTCTGTCAAAACTTCATAGCTTTCGTGACCTGAGGTTGTTGGCCCAACAGTAACTCCTCTTAAAAATGCCTCAAAATGACGACGGGCTACGGATGCTAGATCTTCGCACGGGTTTTTGAGAGCTTTGGTATACGCAGCTGGACCCTCCGGGCTTATAGCTTGGAATTCACTATCAAGAATGCTGGTTATCCGACCGAAGATATTATTAGCCTCTAAGACTCTCTGAGATGCAGCCTCGGTGCTGAAATTCAGAGCGTCCTTCAAGAGCTGAAGGGGGGAGGGAAGTCATCGTAGGAGATAGACTCGGTTTGTGTTTGTCCAGAGGGACCAGGATCGTCTAGATCGAGAAAGGAGAAGTGGAAATTTTTGTTTTTAATGCTGATATTATGAGTTTCTTCTAGAAGCATCATCTCATGATCGGCTTGAGCTCGTGGAGAGTTTGTTGGAGGGGTGATTGATTCTTCAGTTGTGAGATTCATTCGATAGTGCTCGAATGCGGATCCCGGTGTCTGGTGGGTCTGGAGGAAGTGTACGCCTAGATGTTGGCGGAGCCATTTTCTTATTGAATGATCAATTATTGTCTCGTAGATGATTTGTTTACAAATGTAGACTGATCTGGGGTAAAACGTTGCTGGTTGAAGAGGAAGCTGGTTGTTCTGAACATTTTGATGTAGGTTTTGATTATTAAACATCACGTGGCAAATTTTACTCTGAAGTAAATTCCAGTTCAAGCAATTTATTTCTTCAGAGTAAGAAGTCCAAGTCTGTGGCTCCCTAGTAATATTTCCAAAGAGCGGCGAAGCAACTAATCATTAAAAAAAAAAATCTTCTTTTGCTTATTATCTCCATCTTAGTCTAGCTGAGACCCACTCTTATGCCTAGACTTAATCCGGATCAATAATATGCGGTTTTCAATAAGTGTTGAAGACAATAATAAGTACGTACAGTCCCGTCACGTAAATAACAAACAGCCCGAAATTTTTTGCAGGAGTATCGAAATTACATTCCTATTTACATTCCAGGTAAAACTTTCACAAACTTCACCCAACTTAATTCCGTCAGAATATTAACTCTATACTTTTCGTCACCCATTCAACTATGCCTAATAACCTATATTATGTGATCTTTTCTTTTGCTTGGAACCAGAGTTGAATTCTCCTCCCTTCAAAGATGAGATAAATACTTCCCAGTTATTAACATCTCCAAGGGTAATTGCTATTATGTTACCCCCCCCTGCTGCTCAAATTTGCCAATTAAATAGCTAAAAATCCTAGAAATTACCTGTGCACCACGCCCTAATATTATGTAATAAATTCCTTATATTTAATTGGAGCAGAGCAGATGCCATACATCGCACCCATGTCATATTGGCATAGAAACTGCTACAGGGGTCTCTTACCATTCGTTTCGTTTAAGAAAATAAGGGCCCAAAATAAAAACGTCAGTTATAGTCCCACCAAAATACAATTCAAATCTTTCCACGGGCTGAATGTTTTATTGATTCTGTTGTACATTTTCGTTAAAGCAAAAACTTCACACTCTTCACTGTTAAAGGAACTTGGTACTGGTATGCTCCTCTTACGAGTTGTAACTTTATACAATGTGCAAATCTTCTCTTTTCCCACATGTGCGAATCTGCGATACCACAAAATATATCTGTTCAGATCATTTGGTACATTTCCTAACAAATTCTTTCTATTTCTTTTTATATCTCCACTGAAGCTAGAGCTATAGTTGTGTCGCTAGTTCTATTCTGTAAGCACATTGCAATATGTAAAACTGTCACGCTTTCTGCTTATGATAGATAAATTTGTAGGGTTCAAATATTCAGGACGTCAATTATAAAGACAAGAGCTTGTACGGTTTCCTTAAGGGAAGCCGTGGGAACGCGTATTATCTACTTGCTTACATCATCTATTGTCTACTGGTCCGTGCGTCATTGGCAGCCGTTACTGGTGATGGCCTCGAAGTCATCACGTCACCCCCCCTCCAGACTCAATGAGCTGGCGTTTTAAATTTGCTGAATTTTCCATTCATTGTTGTATTGTCGCCATGGCTACTTGATCATATTCTTGAGCGTCCAAAAGACGTCTGGCAAATTCATAAGCTCGTTTTTGAGGATTAGATGTGTTATTATGAGGGGGTCGAACATGTTCAATTGGCTCTGTGTGATAACCATGTGTTAGAAAAAACGAGCTCACCCCGATAACTGTGTCCCTGTTATTAATAGAAAGCATTGCTGATGGTAGCATTGATGATCATCCATATTGGGAGTAGGAGATAAAAGCTCTCAAATATGCTAGAACTTCCTGGTTCATTCGTTCAGTGCTACCGTCAGTTTTAGGATGGAACGTTGTAGAGAGGCGTTGCTCTACTTTTAATAATTTACAGAGATGTGACCAAAAATCACCTACCCAATTTGAACCACGATCTGATGTTAGGTATGACGGAAATCCGTGAAAACGATAGTGGCAATTCACAAAAAGTTTTGCGCACTCTTCTGCCGACATTGAATTTGTGGCTTCAAGAGTGCAACTTTTTAACAATCGATCAATTATTACCATTAGATAGCGGGGGTCCTGATCAGTTTTTGCAGGTAGATCCGTCATAAAATCTATTGACAATTCGGGATGGAACCGCTCTGGGATTGGTAAGGGAAGTAACAGACCTTTTTTCCTCTCTCTCCAGACATGGGATCTTCCGTAAAGGTCACAGTTTCCACAAAAAACTCTCACCATAGATGAGGCACCAGGCCAAAAAAAATTTCTTGACAAAATAGCGTATGTGCTGTCACGCCCTGGGTTTCCAGTAATGTGCGAATCATGGGTTTTTTGGATTAATGCCGTTTGAAGAGGCTCCCAATTCGGTATCCAGACACGTTTTCTAAAGCGTAGTACTCCCCTATCGTCAAAATCACACTCTGCTATTGCGATTTTCAACTTTAGTTCAGTCGGAAAACGTCTTTCTTTGCTGTTTACAGCATTATAAATTGCCTGTATATTTTTGTCTTCGATGCAGCCTCTGTTCCATAAAAGTTGGAGTTTTATTTCCGAGAATAATTCATTTCCTTGAGGTACTTTTTGAGTTAAAGAACTAGATAAATAGGCTTGTTGTTGATTCACAGTGGTATTGATCTGTGCTTGTACAAGATCTAAAACTGAGTGGACTGGCTCAAGCCATATGTCTTTAATTAATTGCATTTCACGACTCTTTAAGCGTTCGTCTTCCCCACTTTTTGGCATGTCCTGCTCCCTCCGAGAGAGTGCATCTGGTCTAGCAGAACATTTACCAGCTCTGAATTCCAATTTAAAATTAAATTGAGATAGAAAATGGCTCCATCTTACTTGTCTTTCCGAGAGTTTCCGAGTAGTCATAAAGTATTGGAGATTTTTATGGTCTGAGAGTACTATAAACGGCTCTTTAAGTCCTATCAACTCTCCCCGCCATACTTCAAGCGCAGAAACAACAGCCAGTAACTCTTTGTCGTGGATTTCGTAATTGCTCTCTGCGGGAGTCAATTTATTCGTGTGGTACGCCACAGGCCGTAAAGTTTTATCGTTACTATCAAATTGGGAAAGAAATGCACCCATAGCGTATCCTGAACAGTCTACTTCGACAATTGTTCTTCTATCAGGATCATAAAGGGCCAGGGCTGGGGCTGTGGTAAACAGTTTCCTAAGTAAATGAAATGATCTTTCATGTTCCTCCATCCATAAATATGCGCGGTCTTTTTTGGTTAGATTGACTAACGGTTGCGCAATCTCACTGAAATTTGGAATGAATTCACGATAAAAATTGGCAAACCCAAGAAAACTTCTGACTGCTTTTACTGCTTTTACTGAAGTCGGTGGGTTCCATGATTTTATGGCTTCTACTTTACTGGGATCCACTTTTACTCCTTCACCAAGACCAATGATAAAACCAAGATATTGAGTCTCTTTGACAGTGAATTCGCACTTTTGGAGGTCTAATTTTAGGCCAGCTTTAGAAAGGCGTGTTAAAATTATCTGCACTTTGGACCAGTGATCTTACAAATTACCATTTGTATAGATGAGTATATCATCAAGGTATGCAGTACAACATACGTCCAAGTATTTTCCCAATGTGTCATTGACGTACCTTTGGAAAGCTGCTGGCGCACCTTGGAGGCCAAATGGAGTTACAAGCCACTCATACGAACCAAATCTAGTACGAAATGCGGTCTTGTCTTCGTCTCCTTCTCGAATCCTTAATTTATGGAATGCGGCTCTAACATCAACTTTAGTAATCCAGGTTGATTTTGATATCGACCTCAATATTTCTCTAATAAGGGGTAAGAGATATCTATCTTTTACAGTTATTGCGTTGAGGGCTCTATAGTTAACACAAAATCGGAGTCCCCCACCCGGCTTTTTTACGAATAATACTGGAGCGCCCCCAGAAGATGCACTGGCTCGTATCCATCCCTTATCGAGATGGTCTGTTAGTGTTTTTCTTAGTACTAGGAGCTCGTCTCTTAACATATTGAATAGCGGCCCCCAAGGAATAGGTTTATCCCAACCCTTGTCGTCTCTTTGTAAATTTATTTGCATATCTGAGCTTCAATGTGATGGGAGACTATTGTTTTGGTCTTCTATGAAAAGTTCGGACCAATTTTTGATTTCCGGAGGTAGCATATCCTTAACCTCACGAATATTCAGTTTCGGTTTGATTTCAAAAGCTTTATTAATGTCTTCCATAGAGATTGCAAAAATTTCATTTTCTTTCTCTGTCGTTTTTATGAGCGATATAAACTCTGTTGCCTCCATTTTGGCTGCAGTAGCGACGTGGCGGATCTTGTTTTTAATATAGGCTGGAGCCGTATTTTCGTACCACCCCACTTCTCTAACGATTAGCCCATTTTCTTTTGTGCCGAACTGGATACACCTTTGTTTAGAGAGATACACAACGTCGTTGAGCTCCATCTATGGTTTTCCATGTATAATATCATACGCCAAATCTGGAATAACATAACCGAAAATTTTCTCACGTCTTTCATCTATATCGAATTCGGCACACGTGATATGATCGATAGTTCTTTTAATTCCACCATTTTCTGCTAATTGAAGGCTTCGCTGGGATATTTTGTTGCGCGGAAGATTGTTTTTTTTTACGAGATTTAGAGAGAACGCAGCAAAACATAAGCATCCAGTGTCAATTAGGCATTGCAGATACATATTATAAATAATTTGACAACTTATCAAAAAATGACTACTATTCATTTTGCTTAAAACTCCCTTAACCTATTCTTTTGAGCAACCTTTACGCCTCTGAGCGCGACTATTCTCAGAGGTTATTCTTCCCCCGAAAGTAGACTATCTGAGTCACTTTCTATATTTTCATCGTCATTTGGTGAGCTGCTAATACCAACATCTTCAAAACTTTTTCAATGTGCCATATTAGCTGCTTTTTTGGCAGAGCCATATTTAGGGCAGACCCGGGCTCTGTGGCCCATTTGTGTACACCGGACACACCAACCTTCATTTGATAGTCGTCTAAATTCTTCTGTGGATCTCCAATTAGCGGCTGGTTTGTTTTGAGGCTGTTCAATTATTTTTCCACCAAGAGCATTTATTACCGCCTTGGCAATTCTAGCAGCATTAATACCTCCCATTTTGGTTTCACCATCTGCATCAATTTCAGGCCGGGAAATGACTGTTGAACTTTTTGATGCAAAGTAATTTGAAGAAAATTTTTGCTGCAAATACCACGTTTTTTTTACCTGAGCACCTTTTGTGATTGTAACTAGATGTGTTTTCGAGTCGCTCAGCCACCCCTTTCAATGTTGAAATCCATTTTGGATTATCGTTTTCAGGTAACGATTTATTTATCAGTAAGTTAGAAAGAGATGGATTTATAGCGGTTTCTATTAATGAAATTTTCATTTCATCTGTGTAGCCTGAGCTCCCACATTGGCTAATCTTTAGTTCGAAATCTTGCAGGAAGTCGTGGAAGTATTGACTGGAACCCATTCTCATCCGTTGCAATTGGCTTCGAGAGGTTTGTCAAGCTTGCTTGTTTTCGAATTGGTCGGTCAAATGTGCAAGGAAGGCTTGCCAATTGTGGCTTTTATCAGGACCTCCCATTTGGTACCACTGTTGGATCCTAGGTCGTTTTTCGGTGGGTACAGAGTTAAAAATATTAAAACAGATGGAACTATCTGACCCCAAAAATTGTCCATCTTCCTCAATTTTGACGCGTAAGCTAAAAATATGTGCTTCAAAATTAATACTATTACCATCCCAAATGGGCCATTTACTAGACTCTCTTTGGGGAACTGGTGAAGATAATTGAGTTTGTGGGCTGTGTTGAAAGGTTTTAAAGTTGACTGAAGATTTGTCGTGTGACCTTTTCGCAAATGGTTTGGTACACCACAGGTGGAATATTATACGGAATGTTGGACTCAGTTGCTCTGGGAGTATCTGCTACCCGCTCTGTTGCTCTTGAGCCATGTTATTAGTTCCCTCTTGAGAATATTCAAAGAATGACATTCTGTCGGAGATGTTTAAACTCGTTGGGGACTGAAAGGGTAGTTCGACTTCACTTGAGTCAATTAGATTATCTGGTGCTCGATAAGTCATAGAAGACCCCTATTTGCTCTTCTTAACTATGTAAGTTTGGACAAGTGTGCGAAATTTATAAAATATAATGATATAAGAAAGGATGTAGAAAATATGTGAGAGGCAACACCAATGGCAATATATCAAAGGCTGATGGCCAAATTACTGTCTATTTTCTACATACTATTAATGCTTTCTACTGACTGAATCTTATATAGTATGATTTCGGCAACCTTTGCTAGCTTTGTGTGTCTCTTAAGTTACAGATAAGTTACAAGTCCATACTAGTTTACATAAATTTAGAGAGTTGAAATCATACTCAAGTATAGTCTGAGTTGTGATTGTGGAAGTTATAACTTACAGGGGCACCTTGTTTACATGAGTTGGGCATAGCCTGTAACACCAAGTACTTTTTAATAGCTGAAAGCTCGTCTTTAGACATCGGTTTACCCCTCCGAAAAGGGGGTGTTACGTTTGAGTCTACTAATTTTATTTCATGGTCTTGCACGGGGCGTCGTGGTGGCAATATATCAGCATCTTGTTGTTTAAAAACGTCAACGTAGTCATGGAATTCTGGTGGTAGTAGTAGCTTTATTTGTTTAACCGTCAGAGGTTCCTTACCCTTCAGAAAAATTTCGTAATCTTCAGTGTTGATTCTATTGAGATAGTGTACGTCCTCGTCATCCGAGTCTTGAGGTAGCATCAAATACAATTCTTCTCCATTTTCGAAGGTACTATAATAAAGCTCGCTGGCGCCTATTTTGGAGACGTCTATATTGGGTTTTTGTATTGAATGCATTTTCTCGATTGGGATTTATATTTGTTTTCCTATATTACCTCGATTACCACATTGACCGAAAACTATTGCAGCCCTTTCGATAAGGCATTTATCCAAGCAGTATTTAGAGTCCAGCACTATTTTACGTGTAGCCCAGTCTATTCGCGGGCTATGCCTTTCAAGCCAAGGCATACCGAGTATTAAATCATATTGATGTAGGTTGGCAACGTAACATGATATTTGTTCCTTATGAGACTCGCCTATCTCAATATTAGCAAGAGTCTTGTGTGTCAGGCTTTGACGAGTGGAGGTTCCATCTGCTAGGTTTAATTTCTTTGGGTTGGTTAGAGGTATAGTTAGTATTTTATTTCTACGCGCATACTCATAGTCAATAAATCTATAGGCAAGTGATCCACTGTCAATGAGACATCTTAAAGTATATATACCATTTATTCTAGTTTTAATTATCAAGTATTTTTCACTATGGAGCTCTTGTTCCCAAATCGCACAAGCAGAAATTGCAAACTCAGAATAATTTAGCTTTTAATTTTCGTCCCTTGTGTAATGGCTGTTTAGTTGACTACTAGTCGATTCCAGACCTGAATAGCGACTTTTGCTCAGGCCAAATCTTTTTCCGAATCAGAAATATGGTCATTAGTGTCCATGGCATTAATATTCTTGAAAGGACTAGAGGAATCGAGCCTTTTTAATGGACAGCTAGGATTACTTTTCATATGACCTTTTTGATGGCATGAATGACACCGACCTAGGCGTATACGACGGTCTGATATTGTCTTACTAATTGGAAGATTTTCCTTATACATTCGAAGCTCTTGAATAGTCATTTGGGCAAGTGGCTTATTTTTCACTCCAAGCTCTATTCTAGAGTGGTTTGGACGAGGCGGTAAGTTACTCACTTTATTTTATGATCATTTGAGCCTTTTTGAGAACTACTCCTGCTATTCTGATCCTTTTTGCTGCCATTTGCATCAAAATTGTGGGAAGCAGCCCACATGTCTAATTGGGAATCTAATTTATAACAACGATTGACTAGTTGATAATATGTTTCATCTGTTCCCATGAGAGCCTTGTCGGCAAAACGCTTACTTGGGCGTTTTGTGAGTTCATCGACTTTATGTTCATCCTGGAGTTTGAGGCGGTTAATTTGAACTTGAAACTTTGGGTAAAACTCAGCGAAGGACTCACTATTGCCTAAGTTGTTCAAGTTTTGCGCGAGCCGTACGATATTTGTCAATGGAAAAGTAGGCACGATCCAGTTGCTTCATGGCATATTCAAATGTTAAGCTGGGATTCAAGGCTCGGGCTCGGGGACCAAAATCATTCTTAATTAGATCATATGAAGATCCAGTGGGGTGCTGCATTAGATAATTTAGTTTACGGTCTTCTCCGTCTTCAAAATACTCCGGCGCAGCGTCAATTTGACCAACCAGCTTGCCTATCCATTCTTCACATTTCTCGCGTATACCATTAAAAGAATCAATTTTTTTGGGGCAACTGTTACTACTGCGCTGTAGGTCATTATCTGGGTATGATGTGGGAGACTTGGTGTTTCTAGCGCTATCTCTAGGGAAAGACACGCGTTTTGGAGTTAATTCCTGAAAGAATTCTTCGTCGCTGTCTAAGTCTGAACTAACTTTATCTTCGACAGGTGCTCTGGCTGACAGTTCCTTAACTCTTTATTGTAGTTTTAAATTTTCATCTCTGAGCTGATCGATTTCTTTTTGATTGGAGAGAATCTTTTCACGATAGCTGTCACACTTATCCTTGGATTGATTTACCAAGTAATGGTATTTCTCCTCACAATCCCCGAACATCTCCTCGCTGGAATTGATTTCTTGATCACTCCAAAGAATCAGAGACTGCAAATAGGCAACGAATTGAAACCAAATTTTTGGATAACTTTGCACGGATCGTAACCACGCATTATAATCATTAAAACGTAAATTTTTGGTTTGGATCTTGGAGATGTTTTCAAGAAACCAACCACCAAACTTGGTTATATCAAGAGTTTCTGCCATAGCTTCGCGCTCTTTTTGCTTTTCAATATCACCATGACATCTTACTTCTTTAAGGTAATCGGCTTGGTCTTAGTATTAATTGTTTCTTGATGGGCATGGTTGTAATCATGACGCTTAATAAGGCGCGTGGTCCAACATTTCTCTATGATAGGGGCCGTTTCAAGCGATAATGGCCCTTCCCAAAGAACGTAACTTCTCGTGTTGGTATGAGAAACTGAGCATGCACAGCGAGGCTGATTCTATTAAGTCGATCAATAATGCAATAGATAGCAATCTCTTCACTAGCTAAAAGTTTTGTTGGTAGTAGGTATTTTTGAATTTGTCTTGATAGGGCCGTTCGGAGTTAGAATTGGTGACTGTTGTGCTGGGGATTAGCGGAGGCCAAGAGACAAGGGTAGCAAACACTGGGTTCCGTTATAACGATAGAATCGTCTAGTTAAGTCCATCAGCCATGACTAGAAACAAACAGAATTCTCAATAGAAGGTGTTTAGATGATATGGTAGAGAGGATGGATTACTAGAATTTCTATAAATCAAACTTAGGATTGTTAGGGATGGTATTACCAACTCATCTGTGTATATATA
Source organism: Oidium heveae (assembly GCA_003957845.1). Classification (NCBI taxonomy): domain Eukaryota; kingdom Fungi; phylum Ascomycota; class Leotiomycetes; order Helotiales; family Erysiphaceae; genus Oidium; species Oidium heveae. Next base: position 17,890 of record QVIK01000562.1, read on the forward strand.
GCAACAGCTCTTTATAATTCTTAGATCTTTGTAGTTATCTTATATAAGCTTTCAGCATACAATTAAAGAGTACTTAGTTGTTCATATTAAAGCCTCAAGCCAATATACTCTGCGTAAGCTCTCACCTTTACAACAGTGACCGAATAAAAGTTTTACAATGGTAAACTTGTATATTACTTTCTTGTCTCCCGCGGGAATTACTCAGCAAATAAACGAAAAAAAAAAACACCAAAAATTCAGCATCGTCATTTCGAAGCCCGACAACACGATAATTCCGTCTATTATTATAATTTAAAATTATAATGATTATTAAGGTATCAAATATCTAATTTGGTGAATTTTCACAGCGAAAAAAGGACTATAGTGAGGTAGCAACGACATTTTAGAAAAGGGTTATTTTTTGAATCAACATTATCATCTCTGAAAGCATGTAAATGCTATTTCTCAACGTTCTTTCACACTAAAAATTTAATAATAAGATATCATAGTTTATGCGAAAGCTCTCTAAAATTTTTGAAATAAGACTGAATAAACATTGATGGTGGGAATATAATGGAAGTCCAGGTAAGAAGTCATTCTGAAATTTTTGATATAGTTTTTTGCTGAGTAATTCCTGCAGGTTGACGAAAACGTAAAATACAAGTTTACCATTATTAAAACTTTTATTCGCCCAAAATTCCAACTCTGAACGGCCCTAATAGGGGGTAGTCAGACTTGAATTTCTGAAAAGTTATATACGAACTTCGTATAAAATTCCGGCATTGCCACCCCTGTAACACGTGAATTTCATGTATGATTTGTAATTCTGATCATCACGAAAACCTCAAGTATTCTTAACACTCACATTCAAAGCCCAACATCATCATTTAATTAATGGTAGATGAAATTTAAAATTGATGATTTCGATGAGGAATAAGTTGACAAACTGTGCATGAGATTCACGTAATATAGGGGTGAAAAAAACCGGGTTTTATACGAACTTCGTATATAACTTTTGAGAAATTCAAGTCTGACTAACCCTAATACGGCCCCCTTCCATGTGTGTACGAAGGACGGTCGCGCGTTACTTGAAAATTTCGGGCAATAGTACAGTAACTAGTTCTATTGGAGGATCATATTCTATGTGGTGGCGATTAGCCTATAGTTTATCGTTCTTGTCTAAGACAAGAAAATATAAAGGAAATAATGAATATTTGGAGACGTATTGATGTTTTTGTACCTGTGGTTATAAATTTGTGAACTTTATTGTAATGAGTATATGAGCCCAAATCTTTACCGAAACTAAAGTGGGGCGTGACACGATTATTAGCCAGAATCTCTATAGCAAGCCAGACGCCATTTATATTGGTCATTGAATAAAGTGCTTTAAATGTTAAGCGACGACTTTAACGTCATATATAAAATTACACGCGATTTATTTTAGTTGATATCTGACAGTGTTTAATGAAGCTGGAAACAATGTTGATTTGTTTGAAGTATTAAATCTAAGTAAATCAACTCAATCCTCACTTCGATTTTTAACTATGACCGAGGCTTTTCTTTTTTCTCTTTCCACAGCGCTGACAACCCAACACCTGAGACCTTAACCACCTTAAATCTGACTCCAGGAATATCACCCTTAGCCTTACCCTTTCGACCAAATCCAGCAAGTAAGACTTCATCGTTCTCATCCACGAAATTTAAACAACCATCATTGGGTACTATCAATTAAAGACGATTAGTGATCAATATTAAGAAATTAAGGGTCGCCATCACCGATGAACTTCGATGAGCATCATGGAAACAGTTTAGTTACATACCGAATGCTGTTACTTTCTTTCCGTTTTTAATTAATTGTACCCTGACACACTTTCGAATAGCAGAATTGGGTTGTTTGGCTTCTACTCCGACTTTTTCAAGAACAATTCCTTTGGCATGAGATGAGCCTCCGAAAGGTGAAGATTTGAATGCAGTGCCAAGAGCACGCTTTTTGTAAGATAAATCAGCCCATCTCTGATCACGACGATGAGTCTGTAGTTTGCGAGCAGCTATTTTAAAAAAACATAAAATCAGTAATCTCTCATCACATTCTTTTTCATTGGTTGTAGTTTAGTTTACCTAAAAGTCCACGAGGCTTTCCTTTCCCCATATTGTCTGGTTTTCAAAAGTTAGAGGGTGTTAAAGAGATTAAACTGATCGAAATATTTAGAATAGAGGATTTTCATAGAAAATTTGGGCGATTCTTGAAATGACAAATAGAAAACTTACCGGATTATGAGATAGTTGACTTTTGCCGGTTAAGATTCGCGTTGGATTGGTGTGGAAATCAGTAAGCGAAGCAGCGTTCCTTATCTGAAACAATTTTTAGTGGCACGTGACAACAGCGATGACGACAATAAACTTCAAAACTCTCAATAAGAAGCCATCGAATTATACTAATGGTCTTTTAGCTACTAACATCCTTGGACTGAATAGTTGTTTTTAAATATTCATTTAATAAATCCAAACAAAGATCTTTAAGGCTAACGATAAAATTTGAAGATCGTGGTCACATGGCCGTCAGAACAGAAACTCTGCTTCCCGGTTTGCCGAGTAATTATTGGTTCATTTATAACATAGAACCAACACGTCTCTAATGTCGAAGAGCATTAAATACGATTTAAAACAACTTCGCGATCCTGAGACGTCATTATTTTTAGGCTCTCCCTCGCAGAATACTAGTTATGTGTCGTTATCAAGTGTTAATTCTAGACACGCAACGGACAAGATTAAAGAAATGAGTGTTCCTAGAGTACCATTTTTGCGCCAGGCCTCTCAATTCTCACAACCAGTATCATTTAACTCTCCATATGGGACACCTACTTCAGACCAGAGTTCAGTGATGTCACAAAACCCTTTTCCAAGATATGATCAAGAAATAGATGGTAAAAAAATAGATGATAAGACGGACGATGTTCAGTGGGCAGAGATGCAAAGAACGCTGAAAGAAGTGGAGATGAGTGCTACCAGTGGAATTTATGTATTTGGAATTGAACATTCAAAAGCACTGGAAGGTCTCAGAAAAGCTCAAATCGAGCTTGCCAATGCCTGGGCTCGAAGTGAATCGGAAGAGGCTATAGAAGATGGAGATAAACTGGGTAAGGGAATTCCTGGAATATCTCATAGCTTTAATAATGATGGGAAATCCACTCGTTCAACTGCTCCTGGAGCAAATGCGAGAATGGGAAATGCTAAAGAGCCATCTGGGTCAGAAACGGACAGGACAAAGGAACAAGAGTTTGAGGCTGATATAATCATGGCTAGAAAGCGTCGAGAGGCTAATGATAGATACTTTCAGAGAGTGAATGATAATGTTCTTGATGTAGTTTCTAAGTTAGAAGAAGTCTCTAGTTCCATTAAGGCTGTGGCAAGAGAGAGTAAAAACATATGGGAGAATATTGGTACAGATAAATCAAGTGAAGCTGTTGATGAATCAGGGCCTGAGGAGCTCACGAATACATGATTTAATCTCTTGACAATAGACATATACTATTCAACTCAAGAATAAAATAACATGTAAATTATATATTTTAGGATTTCAGTGCATAAAGATATGTAACATAGAAATGACTCCATAAAAATTTTAATTTTAGTATTGATACAAATATTGCTTTTCTCGGTGACCTCTTAATACTTCATCCAGATGTACTTGGTGATTTAAGTTGAGCCACGTAACAACCACTACACACTTCATAGATTGAAAGACCCCAGATGAGTTGGTTATCTTAAATCATCAATTGTTCTTTCATTATTCCTTGCATTAAAGTTCTTCTTTCTTTTGCTCCTTTAACTGATATTTTTAAAAAATGCTCAAGGCAAAAATGATACAACACACACTGATGTATGGGCTTAGTCGTTCACCAACGCGTGCAGCTTTCCAGAAGGCTCCCCAGATCGGTCTAAAGGTATTAAAAGATAAATTAATCAATCAATTTTGGTCACTACAGGTAGAATATGTATAATGATTATGTATATATAAATTTACGTACGAGTGCTTGTTCCTGTCCATGAACGATGGAAATAGCTGATGACAATACGTACTGGTACAAATGATAAGAAGTAAAACGAGAAGAGCAGATTGAAAGTTAAAGAGAGCAGACTAGTTGTTTGGCGCACGACAGATTCGTTAGCAGACTACTTTATTGTCAAGCTAGTCAATATCTAAGTAATAATGAAAAGCTCAACTCACCATCTTTTTTTTTCCTTTTGTTACTTTTCCTATGGAATTATTTTTAGTGTACTTTCTCGTGATAAATAAGATTCGATTTCCTGTGATTTACAATCCTTTCGTGGAATCAAGGTTGCGTGCTGTAATATGCCATAGCTTAATACGTAACTATTCAGAAGAGTGTCAAACGACATCAATGACTTTATCCTTAGAAAGGATTAGACCAAGGGTTCTGAACTAAATATAAATACGAGGGTCATTTTTTTTAGCCAATCAATGATCGTATTATATAAGGCCCTAAATTATAGGGCTTAATTAAGGCCACTACCTCTATAGAAGTTCGCATTTTTAATTGGCTGGATCTACCTTAGCTTCGCCAGCGTTGCCTAGGACAACATGAAGTATGATTCAAGTAGGTTTCTGTTTGTTGATCAAATGTTTTAATTTTTAACGCATCAAACCATTTAACTTAGTAAATTTTCGATGTAATTGAAAATTCTTTCAATATCAGGAAGGAAGATGGATAGACGACTCAGTTCTGTAGCTATTCTGTTGGTCAGAAAACTCAACGCTTGTTGGAGCATTCCAAACTTTCATGATTACGTCAGTAAATCTTTCGCCAAGTGACTATCAAGTATTATGACGAGATATGACTTGAGAGCTTCTATGATGTGCTACACATAAATTATTTTTAAAGAGTTGATTAAAACTCAGTCTATGGCATTCATTTGTGCCGACTCTTGGCCTGTGACAATCACGCCAAGCTCAGGAATATTGTTTTCCCAAAGAACCTTTAGTTAGACGTCAATAGTTCATTCATTGTCTTCTTCTTCTTCTGTCTCTCGACCAAGGAATGAATATCCAACTTCAAATGTAGTATTAATGTTGGTGCATTCAACTATTTTATGTAAATACATCTTGAATCGATCTGTACCATACAAACAGTGCGTTACTGTGAAGGATAATCAACGAACGGTTAATACTACGTTGCTAATTGTCACAAACTGTCTAACTTTTCTATGACTATTTACATATACACCGAGAACAATAAATTACACTCTGTTGCTCCCCTTCGCACGACTTCGTTCAGGGGATGTCTTTTCCCGGATTTATCAAATCATCAGCGTCTAATAATAACGCAGCATTTAAATTTGCTTTTGGACGAAGCGCTGAACGGAATTTAGGGCAATTTATTGAAGGATGACCTGCTTTAACACAATGTGTACAAAGACCATCGGAAATCAGTTTTTGATATTCTTGGTAAGTTCGCCATGGAGCGCGAGGCCTTTTATCCGCACCTCCATTACCCACAGTTTGATTTGTTCCTGTTAGTGATCCATTTTTTTTATCAAACGCAGTTGTTTTTAGCATTGCAACAAAGGTATTTATACCTGACATAATAACATCTCCCTCGGAGTATTTTGAAAATACATTTTGGTTTAATTTATCAGACGAAGAAAGGTTATAGTTGCTGGTAGGAAGAGACCGAGATTGATGTGATTCGAGTCTATCAGCTACTTCTCTTACTTTATCGCGCCATTGGTTGTAGTTATCTAAGGGAGGCATATCAATGCCTATTGGAGACTTTTCAAGTTTTTCATTTAAACCATTGTTGAAATGGACGATTTTCATCAGTGGGTCCCATTTACTTCCACCACACTGCATTAATTTTCGTTCATATTGACGCAGGAACTCTGCAAAAGATTGACTTGTCCCTTGTCGCATCAAAAAGAATTCTTTACCCGCAATCAATAGAGATTGCTTATCCTCGAAAAGTTCCTTGAAGTGGTCGAGAAATTCCTCCCAATTATATTTACCCCCCAGACCTCCTGTTTCGAATCAATGTTCCACTTGATTATTTTTTTTTCTCTTGGAAGCGTTCCTAGCATTCCCAAGCAAACAGCCCGATTACTTCCAAGCAAGGGATGATCTTCTTCAATTTCGACCCTCAGCTCAAACAAAAAAGACCGGAAACTCTCGCCTTTACCGTCCCATTCTGGCCACTTAGCTTCTTTTTTCTTTGTTAGAGCCTATAAAATTTGCTAGCCTACATCAATTTGTGCCTCTTCAGGTGCATTATTTTCCTGGTATGGATTACTTGACATGTCTTTTTCTGATTCGGGATATGACTAAAATGAGGAGTCGGGGCTATTTGATGAGGAGTGGTCTGGAACTTTAAAGTTCATGCAATAACTTTAAGCAACCAGGAAGTAAATGGTATACCAAATAATTATGTTTATTGACCTTCTCACCAATGGGAAAATCCTCTTAATATCTTCACGCTACTCGGAAGGATTTAACTTGATATAATGTCCGGATTAGATCAACGGTTTTAATTTTTGGGGATAGAAAAGTTATGTGAAGAATAATTAACGAACGGTTAATACTACGTTGATAATTGTCACAAACTGTCCAACTTTTCTATGACTATTAATATATACACCGAGAGCAATATATATAGCTCTTGAGATCCCGGCGCTACTGACCTACCCCCGAGCTCATTACTAAGGCTGGTCCATGACTCAGCCAACCATAATGGGCGCAGCCCGTAACAGTTACCACCAGTTCGGCCCCCTCTCTAAATTTACTGTCACCATCCACACAATAAAGACTTAGCAATACACAGGTCACTATCCGCTGAAGCGAAATAATTATAAATGACCCTTGTTGCAGTTACTTGGTAATTAAGCCAGGAGAGCATAGTTTCTGCTCCGATTAAAGATAACGGAGTCATTACATAATGTTAGGATCGCTGTGCACAGGTAATTGCTGGAGTTTTTGGCTATCTGATTGGCACATTTTAGCAGGAGGTAAAGAGGAGCAATTAACAGGGGTACATGACAGTAATTACCCTTAGGATCACCCAAAGCAAGACGATGCAATATCAACAAATATCAATCATTCCTCGATTGCCCATTTTGAAAATTGTATGAATTGTGCTTAACAACGAAGTCTAAATTCTAACTTATAGCACGATTTGCTATAGCAAGAGTTTCTAACATCTCAACTTACCAGAATTACTCACTCTCACCTTCTTTATTCTTAGCAAAGGAACAGATTCAAAACGGCCATATGGAACCTAGAGCAAGAATAGGCAAAAACCGAGGGCAGCAGAATTTCTCGGACTTGGAACGTGAGTAATGTTACAGCAATAAGTTTTCTCATTTTATTTTAAAGCGATTTTAAATGGGGTTTAATTTGTAAGAGATATACATTAAATGCCAGGAGAAAAATATTGTATATTTTGTTTGTTTTAAAATAAACTAATTTATAGTTCAACAGTTTCTCTTCGGATACGGCGATGATCCACAGTCTCTGGAGCCAGTCAAACGTATTCTCGACGAGCTATTAACCGATTTCATCACAGAGTTATGTTTTGAAGCACAACGATCAGCTCAGGTTTCCGGACGCCAGAAGATCAAACTCGAAGATATCAAATTTGCGTGTCGCAAAAGTCCCATTTATCTCGGCAAAATAAAAGAGGTGCAAGACAAGAAGGCAGAAATCGATGCGGCTCGAAAATTATTAGACCAAAACGATGACAAGATTTCGAAATCAGATGTGAAAGCATTCGACGAAATCCCGCTTGGTGAAGCGGATGATGATGTTGATGGGGATGTTACCACCCAAACACAAAACCGTGGCAAAAGTGCTGGCATCGGAAAGTGATAATTTTTCCTGTTGTCAAAATACACGATTGTTGAAAACCTCTATCTATGTTTTCATGATTTATCTAGCTCTCAGTACCTGAGTGATATTATAATGTGATGGTCATTAATGGAAGAATAGATGAAGGGGGGTTAAAAATAAACCAAATCATTAGTACAAAAACAAACCGGAAGACAAAAGAAGGAATTCTATTGCATCATTTTGCCTGTAACTTTGGCTGCGTACAAAATTTTTATATGAGGGTCACTACTTAGTCTCAATTGTGAAGAATTTTAGCACCTCTTTGTCTCTGCTATAATATTAGTTGAAAAAAGACATACTCCAAGAAATCAATAATAAGTGAAATTATGTTGTCAATTTACATAAAAACTTTGTTTAATCCAAGTCAATTAGCGTAGCGTAAGCTTTATTTTCTGCATCTGTAAATCTACTATATTACCTTATTCCCCCAAAATACAACTTCTGATATAAGTTCAACTATTGTTGTAGTAAATTGATGGATCCTATTTTCGCTTTTATATAACCTCCACCAGCATCGTTCGAGCTACTATTATTGCCCCATGCCTCAAGATTCCTAACGAAATTGTTGATAATATATATATATATTAGCAGTCAAATAGATACGAGGGAAAGAACTAAGCCAAATATTGAAGGGAACCATTTCTGGTATCCTTAGAGACTCCAACACGTTCGAAGTGTACATGAAAAAAAAAAAAAAATATATATATATAGTGTGGTATAGTATAGCTGATTTAACAGAGAGTAATGGATATATATTTAATAAGTTGTATATAACAGATTGATGAGAATATATATATATATATATATATAATTGAATATCGAAGAGTCAGTTACTATGCGATGAAAAGGTCAGCCAAGTGGCCTTACGAAACGAGAGGGTGCCAGATTCCTCTTTCGATACTATTCATACTGAAGTCCTTTTTGGGGGGGGGTTTATTGAGTCAGCTACTCAATATTTCTTTTTATCTCAGAACCAAATCCAATCATTTGAAAAACAAAAAATTAAAATAAAAAAATAAGGGAACTAATCAAAGTATTAATATAGAGCATCGATCTTGACGTAGTCTCCTGACTAATCTTCTAGTTGTATATAGAAAAAAAAAAAAAAAAAAAAAAAAATTTGTATTCTTATCGAAACACTAAAATTTTTTTTCGACGGTAGGAATCACTTGATCAATTAAATATCGATTAGAATTTCTAGGCTTCCCTAGCCTACCCACTCCCGGCTCGATGCTTGAATATTGATGCATTGTGTGGCCCTATCGTTTACGGTAGAGGACAAATATTTTGTCCCGAAAATGAGAATTTTTATCGTGCAGGAAGTAAAGAGAGCGAATCTAAAGGGAATTAGCCACTCTGGATGTAGCTGCCGGCATACCTTTAGGTTTTGTTTATCGGCTAATAAATACTTTGTTGATGTCAGCCACGCAATCCAGAAAATAGACATCCTTCAGTTATACGCATAAGTGACGATGAGAAAAAAAAAAGAAAAAGTATTACTCATAAATCAGAACTTGGTAGTCAACCAAGGTCCATTCTAGATATATTTAGACAAGAAGATAGTCATGTAACAGCCAGTGGTGTATAATTTTTAGGCAAAATATAGAAAGCAACATCTTGGAAGAAAAACACTAATCTATGCACTGCTGAGACTTCTTCCTGGAGAGGAAGACTATGAATCTAAAGAGCAGAACCAAGAATGGCGGTTCGACTGCTCTGTGGATGCCGACGATAGCTTGACTAAATTATTCTTTCTTCCTAAAACATGAATAATGCTTTTACGGCAATTTGCTCATGCGATAATAATTAATTGTAAGTACAACAAAAATTGATTCGGAATGCCATTACTCCACAGTGTGGGATGTACATATATAAGTATCATATATAAATATCATATATAAATATCATATATAAATATCATATATAAATATCATATATAAATATCATATATAAATATCATATATAAATATCATATATAAATATCATATATAAATATCATATATAAATATCATATATAAATATCATATATAAATATCATATATAAATATCATATATAAATATCATATATAAATATCATATATAAATATCATATATAAATATCATATATAAATATCATATATAAATATCATATATAAATATCATATATAAATATCATATATAAATATCATATATAAATATCATATATAAATATCATATATAAATATCATATATAAATATCATATATAAATATCATATTTGAGGTAGGGTATATTTCTCTTCGGAGATAGACTAAGAAAGACTATATGCAGGCTCTGGATGTGTTTCGAAATATTTAATTTCAGAATGATATACTAGAGCATAGAATAATTGTCGCCGATAGGGAGATTGCCTGACTGAATGCAATCGATAAGAAGTTTCCCTTTTTCGAAGAATATACCTTGTGCTTGGCATGTTACTGTGACGACTATTAAGTCACATCTTAGCAAAGAGCGAGATGCAGATTTATCAAACGAATTTATGAATTGTTCATTTAAAAAGTTTGGAAATACATTGACAAGGGTTGAATTCTCCAAGTGTTGTTAGGCCAGCTAGTCGTAGTGCGAGGTGGATAACAGGAAACACCAATGGTAGAAAAATGATCGAATAACTCGGAGAAGCTTGGTACTCCTAATCGCGAGTGTAAATGTAATTTAACCAGCACACTAGGTATACCGAGCTACCATATTCTAAAAAGGGATGTTGGAATCATATCAATGACTCGATTTGACTGATTTTCATCGGCGTTGACGTTTAGTTGCATGTAATTACATGATAGATTCATAACTAAACCATCATCATAATATTGAAGCCGTGGAGCAACTTGCTTATTTGACCGAATGCCGTAACTCTTGTGGCTATATCTCTTCCACATGTTAGAGAAGAAAGCATGCGATCGAGAGTGTTAAATGACCAGCATTAAAATGCCCAAGGAGTTTGGGATTTGCAGAAAATTTTGTTCCGTCAAATACGGTTGCGTGTGGATGAAGTCATAAATTCCACACAATTTTAACCAGCGCGTCATGAAGATGAGTTCGACATTGATGCCGGAGATGTTCATTTGGTAGATTCAACTTTATCAATAACCTCCATTTAATTTTTTTTTTTTTTTCCAGTTTTGTTTCTGATAGGACACCACGTGTCTGCTGTGGGTTTCATATACGCCGAGTGATACTGATGGCCCCCTGTTTATGTAATCATAGATTCTGCCGAAGAAATTATTTTCCGCGCTATTTTAAATAATTGGCCAATCATCTTAAATTATGATTTTTTTAATAATAAAATATCCATGAGATATTTTAAGACCCAGCAGACCATTAGTAAAGTTCTATCATACATCACTACCCAGAGCAAAATGTACACATTGGAGTTAAATCACAGGATTTAGGCACTTGACGAAATTCAAGCAATTAGGTATTCTAAATAATTCTCTTTCGATAGCTTTAAAGAGAAGAATCTTTATTTTTTTAAAAAGAATTGAAAAAATCCTATTACTGGTAGAAATTTAGTACAATAATTAACATAACCTGGGTAAAATTTACAAATTATTCTATACTCTCAACTATTACAAAAACCAACTATTCAAACCCTCGTTGGAGAGTTGCTTCTATTGTAACTTCTCGATGTATATTCTCTGCATGACTGCCTGTTATGGCTATTGCGATTCAAAAAGCAAAGACTGATTGTAAAGGAATTGCTGCAATGATCCATTCCCTAAAAATGGAGAAGCGGCATGTCAAATTTGTTGGTCTTATAAAAACAACCCACCGGCAGTTTTTCAAAGTTATGTCTAGCATATTGGACGGCCCTACAATCTGCAAAGGATTTCATTGGTATTCGTCGCGAGATATCTAAATGATACCGGATAAATAATTCACCATTTGTCTATTATCGCTCCATATTAGAAATTAAAGCTTGAGAACTTGATTGGCCCCTTATCTCTTCCCTCACAACATCATCCCTAGTGTTGGTGTTATATATTTCCTCATGGGGAGTGGATATAGTTGGGTCCTTCTCTATGAGGATTAAAGCTATCTATTTAGGCCGAACATTAGTTGAGAGTAATTCTCGACCACGAATTTTTCTTTCTGAATCTAGATAACGATGCTCTATAAAAGAGGAGCTGATACATGATGTTTGATTATGCATCGAAAATTCAGAATAATTGTGACAAAGAGTCCACAGGCCGTCAACACCCTCTCTTGCTTCCAGCAAGATCATACATCCTAATCACAACGTCAGTTTGTACGAGACAATTGAAAGAAACAATACCAGTTTTATGAGTAATTCTTGTGCGTTGTCGAGCGGCTTCATTGTCTGTATATTTTGATCTAGACCTTCCTAGAGATTTACAAGCAATGAAACGTATTAGACGACCATTTCATATTTCCGCTTTTCGCTTTATGAATGTGTACCCAAGCTGTTTGTCATACTGTTGGGAAGATGAAAACGGGACTTCATAAGACTCGTATTGAGCTCCGGCAGGCAGTGACAGAGGTTCAATGTTTGACATTATAATTGAAAACTGAATCAATAAAAGAAGCTGGGCCAGAGAGAGAGTATTATCTGGTTTTATAGATATAACAGTAGTTCGTCAATGTTGTTATTTTCATTACAAATTCATCAATCCAGATATTGGGCTGCCAGTCTGTTAACTAGAATAACATAAATAAGATTCACTTATTTATCATTTTAACAGGGTCCTGTTGATTGTAAAGTAAAATTAATGTCTCTCTACTATTTTTTGGGTTAGGCTGGCCTTCACGTGATATTTGATTTGATGAGGAGCCGCGACAAACGACGGGATCACTCGCCTAATTCGAGGACCCAAGGAGATTGGGAAATCAGGATCACTTTAGAAAGGTAGATCACGCTAATCATCACATTGGTTTCGTAGAATATTTAGTGTAGCTTGGCACCCTTCCATAAAGTCTTTATAGAAAAAAAAAAAAAAAAAAAGACTCTTTAAAAACCATATTTGAGCACTGTGTACGCGCCCAACCCGTATTCTTTCAGCTCGTGTTAACACGAGGTGAAAGCTAAGAGCATGGAAGAAAAGCCAATGAATGATAGTATCGATTTGAAGCATCAGGCTACACAGCCTAAATTTATTGCCTCTTCGGTTTTGGAGCATTCAATCAATCATGAATATCGGCTGCGTTCCAAAGTCTATGGTATTGTATAGCCATCGTAACCATTGAACCAGAGGCACCATGGTTCCCGGGTTGGGTTTTCATAGAAGCTACGGCTACTCTACATTATACTCGGTCATTTTTGATGGAAAATATATATATATATATATATATATATATAAGAGCTTTTCGACTGCTGTCGAGTGGGTAGCATGTCTTGTGCATGTAATCAATCATACAAAGCACACAATTAGTGGGGAATAGGGACTGGTTGAAGACAGACAATTAATAGCTGGTATAAAATGGAAAAAGAAATCCCATGGACAACTTCGACCAGCCCTATTTTCACCAGCAGAGCCATACTTCCTGTGTTTTGGATCTCTGTTCTTAGGTTTGACCCCAAGCTTTTCCAATACTTGATGTCAATTTGAGCTATGCTCCCTCCTTACAGATCTTCGATGGTTGAGATTGGGTTCATGATCACTTTTTGTACGAAGCGCTTGAGAAACCATTACTGGTTCAGAAAAGGTTAAATCTACTGATTACAAAGTTTACAATTTTTCCTCATTTTGCCCCGTTAAACTCTTCATGGCATCATAGATAGTATTCGTCTTCATCAAATGTTGAATGTCAGGCTTTAGAGACCTTTTATCTGCAAGGGTAGCCATAATATAAATACGTTTGTGAAATTAAATTCTTCCCACAAGGTGGCCTCAAGAGTTTTTGAGTTAAGTTTTTTTTTGAACTTGGGATAAATGTATATATATTTTTTTTTTTTAATATATTATTACATAAGCTCGATGATCGAAAATGCGAAGATGGGCAAGGTCGGCGACTTTTCAGATAAGTCCGCATTCGTTGTTTGATATGTGAAAGTTAGGATTTTTTTTTCTTTTTTCTTTTTTCTTTTCTTATTTCCCTTGCATCGGATTTATGGTCTTTGGACTTGTCGATCCCTTCCCCCCACCCCCCGAAAAGCCCATATCTGGCAAAACTTTCAGGATGGGGAAAAAATAAATTCGTGCATCGGATTTTCGCAAATAGCCATGTAATAATCTGATATTCTGCATTACTCCGTTTAGCATTTTCCACGAAACCCATGTTTTTTTTAGGGGGAGGGGAGGGGGGCCGAATAACTGGTCGAAAAAAAAAATAAAAAATAAAGTTCGTCACCCACCTTTCTCCCTTTTCCCCTCCCCCTACTAAAAAAAATGTGATCAATAGTCTTCTGAGTTCTCATATAGGGTTCGATAGCGCAAAGTCTTAACGGACCCTATATCATTTTGACATTGAAGCCACATGAATCCGAGCAAATATTTACTTTCTTTTTATTTTTATTTTTTTTTCAATATTTTTTGTTTTGGACACTAACCCATGAGCAGCGTTTTTGTATCGCGAAATCGCGTTTCGCGCTACATCACAAAAGCCGTGCCCAAAATTTATTGATATGAACAACGTATAAACCGGAGGAAAACTCGGTCCTGGGAGGTTTTTTTTTTTTTTTTTTGGATATTACCTTCTTACCTTTTTTTTTTTTTTTTTTGGATATTACCTTCTTACCTTTTTTTTATTTTTATTTTTTCATTTTTTTCATTTTTTCAAGAGAATCGTTTGAGATCCCTCCCCCACTAAATTCTGATTGGCTAAATTCAATTCTTGTTGATTCCACCAATCATAAATCTGCTCTCATCCAACAACAATTCCTTCCTCCACTGACTTATCTTATGAACTCTAACGACGGCGGGTTATCTTCTGTAGCGGTAGCGTATGCGTTTCAATAGCTAGCAGCTTTTGCTTGCGTTAACGTGCTGTATGCCGTTTCCTGAGAGGAGCGCGAGGCTGTTGTTCGTGAACAAATGTTGAAAATTCGGGTTAGTTCCAAGGGCCGTAGACTCAAAAACTGAGGAATTATTGTTAGATATGAGCAAATTTATGATTGGTGGAATTAACAAAACAATGAATTTAGCCAATCGGGATTTAGTGGATGAGGGATCTCAAACGATTCTCTTTTTTTTTTTTTTTTTTTTTTTTTTTTTTTCNTTTATATTTATATTTATATTTATATTTATATTTATATTTATATTTATATTTATATTTATATTTATATTTATATTTATATTTATATTTATATTTATATTTATATTTATATTTATATTTATATTTATATTTATATTTATATTTATATTTATATTTATATTTATATTTATATTTATATTTATATTTATATTTATATTTATATTTATATTTATATTTATATTTATATTTATATTTATATTTATATTTATATTTATATTTATATTTATATTTATATTTATATTTATATTTATATTTATATTTATATTTATATTTATATTTATATTTATATTTATATTTATATTTATATTTATATTTATATTTATATTTATATTTATATTTATATTTATATTTATATTTATATTTATATTTATATTTATATTTATATTTATATTTATATTTATATTTATATTTATATTTATATTTATATTTATATTTATATTTATATTTATATTTATATTTATATTTATATTTATATTTATATTTATATTTATATTTATATTTATATTTATATTTATATTTATATTTATATTTATATTTATATTTATATTTATATTTATATTTATATTTATATTTATATTTATATTTATATTTAGGGGGGGATATATACAGAAACCACCCCTCGTTGTCAACTTAAACCACTCCCCCCCCCTGCATTTCGAGGAAAGATTTTTATAAGATGCATAATTCTAGCATTACTTTTATAATATCAGTGTTGCCTCTCTCGAATGTGTATGCCCTCGCTGCCGCAAGAATTACAGAATTTATACCCTAAACAAAAAAAAAACAATCCAGAAATCCTCACTGTGGGAATAAGAGCAAATTATCTAAGCTACATTAGTATAAATCACAAAACATTACTCCTTTATTCATTGACATGCACACAGATCGAAATCGAAATTTTGTGAAATAACAAATTTTTTTTTTTTTAACCACCCTACTTTCTATCGTTGAATCAACAAAATAGCTACAATTTTTGTGAGCTGAATATTCATTTCAATACTTAAATTGTTGGGAAAACTTGTGGTTCAAAGGATATCTTATTGTAACTTTCTGTAACTCGTCTATCTTTTTTTATGCTACATTTCAACAGAATTATATAGTAAATAATACAGTAAACAATACAGTGTTGAGCTAGCCTATTTGGGCTAGTAAAATGCTGACTAATAGTGAGTATAATATTATACCAACACTGGCAACAATTAATTTATGCTCAAGATTTGTTGTCAGTCCCGTTTGACCCAACCTTCAACTCTTATTTCTAATT
>QVIK01000563.1:0-34232 GCA_003957845.1 Oidium heveae
CTCACGGCACCGCAAACCTCGCTTAAACTCGAAACGGGCCACTCAGGACGCGGCTTGGCGGACCCACGCATTTTCTAATAGTATATAGATAATAATAATAATAATAATAATGCGTAATGCCTTTGCATAATGTCGTTGCCACAGATACCATATTCTTGTTATTGTAAATAAATTCGACTTCATCTACCATTATTATTACCTATTAAAATTATTCCATTGAAACTCTATACTATTTATAAAGTAAACCTTTTCTTAATAGCGACTATAATGGTCCAAATTTTACTCGAAGCTAATGCTTAGCAGAATTATAATATGGAAGATACATCCCAAAATATTCAAAACGAGATCAGTAATATGCAGCTTTCCCCAGAAGGTCACTTTGAATCGTTTGAGTCCCTCTTAGAGTCAGCTCAAAAGCATGCTTATGACAATGGCTTTGCGCTCTCAGTGGCCCACACACGTCTCCGTAAAGATCGATTACGAAGATTGATTAATATCGCTTGTGTCTGTGGAGGAAAAAAATACAAAAACACAACAGTCGGCAGGAAACGAAATAAAATCACACGTAAAACCGGCTGTAAATTTGCTTTTAATGCAGCAGAGTTTAAAATTGAAGATGGAGGAGGATGGGACTTTAGGCATCAAGCTGATAAATGCCATGCAACTCATAACCATGGACCAACATCAAATATTAATAGCTTTCCACAGCACCGAAAATTAAAACAAGTCGAAATTACACAAATAGCTGCACTTGATGCAAGCTTCACTAAGCCTAGGAATATTTTGACATTCCTTAATTCTACAACAGATAGACGTCCAATAGCCCAGGACATTTATAACATAAAGCAAAAAAATAAACGTTTGGAACTGTTGGGGCGGACACAGATACAAGCCCTAATGGAGAGTATGGCATAATCCGATTTGATGTACGAACATGAGTTATATGACAACGGACAACTCAAGTGTTTGTTCCTAGCCTCCAAGCAGTCTCTTCGTTGGGCTAAAGAAAACCCGGAAGTGATAGCAATGGACTGCACTTACAAGACAAACCGATTCGGGATGCCTCTTCTTTGCATAGTAGGCACAGATAGAAACCGGAAGTCTTTTTGGATAGCTTTTGCTTTCTTGGCCGAGGAAAAAGAAGAGGATTATTATTGGGCTTTAGAGAGCTACTTAAAATATCAACCTCCAAGTTGGCCTGGGGTGATTATAACAGACTGTGAACGGGCTCTGATCAATGCCATTGATTCATTGTTCCCACAAGAAGAGACAAAGTCCATCCTTTGTTGATGGCATGTGAACAAAAATGTACTAGCTCATTGTAAGCGAAGTTTTGATAGTGAAGAAGCATGGGATTCATTTATGACTGAGTTTACAAAACTTGACTCAGGTTCTGCAAGTGAGTATAATGTGAAAGTTACAAGCTTTAATGAATCTATACATATTCCTCAAGTCGTTAAGACTTACGTTCTCAATACCTGGCTCAATCCTTGGAAAGAAAAGCTGGTCAGTTACTCAACTGACAAACTGGCTCATTTTGGTAATACAGCCACATCTAGAGTAGAAGGATCCCACGCTGTTCTTAAGCGCTATCTCTCTCGGTCAAATCTTGGCTTACTCGAACGAAGTCTGGAAGCGAATCAAAGTTGCAGTGGACCAGCAAATACACTCTATCGAATTTTATGACGCCAAATAAAGAGAGAGTCGCCCGACGAATCTTTTTGGTAATAGTCTTCACTGTTTACATTTGAATAATATATCTGTTAAGGCTCTCTATCTTGTCGAAACGCAAAGGGGCTTAATCAATGGTTTGTGGTCTAGCGTAACAAGGCCGACATACTAACAAGAATTCTAGCTAACACAGTCAATAAGGTGTGTACCAATACATACACTACGAGTACGGGACTACCTTGCAAGCATAAAATTAGTAACCGATTGCACTATGACGGTGGAGTTCTTGAAATGAACGATATTCATCATAATTGGCATTGCGTTAGAGCTTCTCAAGAAGTTGCAAATAGTGAGAGCCACCTAGTGCCAATGAATCCTCCACCTCGTGCTCCGAGTAATACAATTAGACGGAGAAGAGTCGCACAGAGTGGCCGTACCTTGGGTGGTTTTGAAATTCAGTCTCAGCATAGCGTTAGAAAATTACATTGCTCAGCTTGTACCCCTTTAGGTCACAATAAAAGGGCCTGTACTGGATGTAACTCCTCGAATCATAGCATAAGGAACTGTCCCGTCAGGCCAATTATGCCTGACCTCTCCTGATTCTACATTATTCCAACGCTAATATAAACAAATCTAATCGTAATTAAAATAAGAGATGTATTAAATTATTTGACTTTTAGTTTTGATAAATTATTTATTGCTTGTTAATGTAGTCAAATCGCATTTTTAAGAAATGCAAATTGGAAAATGTGGCGATCTATTGTAGACGTGATGTATATTGGAAGAAATTTACTGGTTATTAATAATGTTAGATTAAATTATAAAGCTTTCAGTGTAGTTTTAAACGTGCGATTTCAAGTGATAATGGTAGATGAAGTCGAATTTATTTACAATAACAAGAATATGGTATCTGTGGCAACGACATTATGCAAAGGCATTACGCATTACGTGAGTATATGACGTAAAAAGAATGGGAATCTATGAAATATCACGTGGGGTGGTAACTGTAAAGTTACCCAATTATAATGGGGCAGTAGGGGTGGTACGTGGGGTGGGTCTTCCTGAGCTGACTAAGCTCGGATCTGTGAGGTACACCCTGGGGGTATCCGTATAATTACCCTCAAGTGACTCTTAGGATTACTAAGCATGTACTAGCAAGCGCATGCTACAGGGATCAATAGGTTGACTAACCGTCACAAATCACAATTGCCCATATAATTTGGCAAAACTCTTGCTTTCGATTCCGGCTAGTAGTGACAAACTTGAGCTCATATTTGCTGAATAAATTCCGTTTATGCCAAGATGTGAAGTTCAATACAAGCTCTTCAGTAAATAGACTACGGGACAGAAGTCAAATGACAAGATTTGATTGCAATAGCAAGCAATGTATTACACCATCCCTAGATGTGTTGTCTGATATCACATATATCATACCCCTTACGAAAAGAGTCGTATAAACTCTGATGTTTTAAGCTTTGTTAATGCACGTGTTGCTTTTCAAACGCCCTCCAAGATTTACCACAATCTTCAGACATCAGGTCTCTCTCAGATTGAGAATATTGTGCAGCATCAGTTTTATCACCAATTGCAGAGGGAAAATAATTGGTATTGGCGACGTGCCAATAACTAATTCACGTCTAGAACTTCGCTTCTCGAAGAACTCAGAGAGAACTATAGTTAACCATGTACATATCTCTTGGGTCCTTTTTGAACATGCTTTAGTATATGGTTTAAATTGTTAGGTATCTACACTGGTCACTACATCATTAATTTTGACTTCAACAAAGATTGCATATCATTTAACAATTATAATACTTGGCTTTTTTGCTAATGAAAAAAATTTGATGCGATTTGTATATAATAAAGATAGTAAATAACAATTACTAACTCCGTCTATATACATCTCTTAAAAATTATATTCCCTGCATTGCTTCACGAATTTATCTTGATGCAATTACTGTGCAAGAAATACTAAATATTTATACTATAGTTTTACATTCAAGAAATGAGATTTTTAACACAATGAATGCTCTACTACTATTCAGCGCAAAACTTGATTCGTTACAGGCATTTAAATGAAGATGGCTTATCTCTGTAAAGTACCCGTGCCACACCCCGCATTAGTTTTGGTTTCGCTGCAGGCTTATCAACTTAGGTTTGTGCTCACCACCGTTCCCCACAGTTTTTTTTGGGGGGGGTGGATTTCCCACAGAAAAAAACTCTCATATGTCACGAAAATTTTTAATAATTTTTTAACTAAAAACAAGTAGATGGTCAATTAGAAACTGCCTATGAATACATGAATCATAATTCAGATGCAAACTAAGTAGGGTGGCGTGACAATTTGAAGTAATACGCGACCGTCTTCAAACACGAGTTCAAAGAGGTTCGAGGTTTGAAAACGGTCGCGTATTACTTCAAATTGTCGCGCCACAGTACTTGGTTTTGCATCTGAATTATGATTCATGTATTCATAGGCAGTTTCTAATTGACCATCTACTTGTTTTTAGTTAAAAAATTATTAAAAATAACGTGACATATGAGAGTTTTTTCTGTATGAAATCCACCAAAAAAAAAAAAAAGTGTGGAGAATGATGGTGAGCACCAAAATTTCGTCGGCGAGCCCGTAGCGATGAGGTTTCTGGATACTAGATAGTAGGAATGCAAATATGTAAATATCTTAATTACAAGTTGTCGATGGATTCATCTATAACTTTAGTATAGCAAAATTCTTAGACTATATGTAACTTACTTTTTTTATATGTGAAGATATTCTGTCTATGAATGAAATCTGTAATTCAACGCCAAACTTCTAGTCCGCAATAGTAAATGATAAGAGATAATGCAACTTGACTAGGTTGTTACATGTTCGGTGATGATTGTTGATTTATTGATTGTTACCATCAGATTTTCGTACGGGCCGACAACTATCCCAAGCCCTCAAACATGCATAACTAGGATGGCTTATAGCGAGCTCCTGCATAATATACCTGTACAAGTGAGGGGGGGGGATGGGGGTATCCGAATTCCGGATCCATAGCGAAAAACGTGATGGCAAAATTTCCAAGCAGCGCGTTTAAGTGGACGTTGTTTTGTTTGAATTTCTACTACAACTACTGTACAGGGGTAGAGAAGTAGCTAAAATACTAAATATAACCGAAACTTCCTAAGGGTTCACTGTATCCGCACTCGCTAAATAACTTAGCTGTTCTAAGGCACACAACTGCTCGGTAGCATGGCAGCAGAATGAGATTATTCCCCCTCCCTTCAAAATTGTTAATTGTGAGAAAGCTTTGAAGAGAAAAAAATGTCTCAATCAGAAAACAGAAGCGATTTAACGTCATGAGCTTTTGGTTGGGGGGTGGGGGGAGGGAAAGGGAAAGGAAAATATATTTATATTTATATTTATATCTATATATATATATATATATATATATGATTCGGACCCATATTATTTTGGCACTAGTCATTTGATTCTGAAGTAATTGTCAGCCAATCAACGAAGATTCATATGTCTTCAGATCCCATTCTAGATTTTCACGTGCTTGAAATATACAGGTTAGTCTGGCCCTTAAGCGAATGGGAAGTACCGAGCAGCTGTTTTTTTTTTTTTCTTTCGCGTTACCAGACATGTTCGGGACTAGGAAGAATCAGCCACTTAAACAATAGTTTCATTCACGCCACTATTTGAATCCCTGCAAGCCACCATCTCTAAGGGTGTGGAGGTGTTGGCATTAACGAATATATATAATTTGAAGCGTAAAGCTAAGTTTATCAGTGACAGAAAGAGTATAGCGCACAGACAGATTAACGGTGTTACTTATGATTGTCTTTCTAGCCTTATGCTGTACTAGGGTAGATTTGGCATATTTGTGAAAAAGTATGAGTCATAAGCGGGTCCGTTATTTCTATTGAGACATGGAATACCCTAGTATAGAGTTTTAGCAAGGATATTTTTTTGTATGGCGATTTTATCATACAGTTGATTTCGCACATCTAATCAAGTTTTCCTAGCTCTAACCCACTTTTGAACATTAAGACTGTCTACTTACAAAATCTTTGAAAACGGCGTCAAGAATCGAGAGACTAGCACTTGGTTTACTCTTCATTGGCATCAATCATGCATCGTTTGGATAAGATTTGTGAGTTCTTTGATCCTCACGGAATCTCACGTCTCCTCCTCGATCGCACGGATTTGATACAACGACCGCCGCCTTCCATCAAACGAAGTCGGATACTTACACTATATCTTATCTGTCATAATTTTCCAGATATGTTCTGTTGGATTTAGGTCTAGAGATTAAGGCAGCCAGCCAAGTAAAGGAAGTTTTTGACCCCTCCTTAGACTCTTCAATCGTTCTTGCAGCGACATAAGGGGGAGCTTTATTCTGTATGAGAGAAATTTCCAAACACAATCTACTCATGCCATGTAAAAGCAGCATTACTCTCTTAGATTACTGGAGGCTATGATACTTGCCCAACTTTTCCCCCAAAACTGAGAGGGACCATTCTCAGAGCCTGCAAAGGACGCCCAAAGCATCCAACCGCTCTTCTTCACAACTGTATCTAAAACGTAGCTAATTTTAAATTCCTTCCCTGTCTGGAAGTCTTTTCTAATTATTGAAAGTCTTGTGAACTGGAACGTATGTTACCAAACTTTCAGGTAATCCAGCGTCTTGAGCTACCGCCATCTGTGGCCCAAGTTTCATCTGACCAAAAGATACTTATCCAATGCTCAAGTGTCCAAATAATATCGGCTTCTGCCTGTTGTCTCCTATTTCTTCTAGTTTCAGGAGATAACTTGGGCTTTTTCGTTGCCGTCTAACTTTTTTAACTCATTTTTTTTCGAATTCACTCTTAGTCATGCTCTCACTCACGCCGGAGTACTTAAACTGTCCATACGCAACCTCGAAGTAGGTCAATTGCCGGGTCTCAGGAGATGTTTCAACAAAGTTCTCAATTAAATCGAGATCTTCTGAAGAAAGCACTGGACCTCGGCCTCAAGCTTTTTTCTTTGGGTGTCGCTGATCCACGGCGAAGAGAAAATTCATCCTGCTTTCGCGTAATTTTGAGATGAGCACTGATATTTTTTTGACTCATGCTGGGCTCATGAAGCATTCTAATATATGGTATTTATTATCGCTATTTACGCGTTTAGAAACGGACGTGGAGGGCGGTAACTGCGGTTGAGCTATCTAGTTTAAAGATGATACATTAGCCAACCGAAGTGGTAGCTTGCCCGTTAGCTTAATTGATGTCGAAATCTAGGCTAATTAATAGACAGAAGTTAAAATTATAAAAGATACTGGATTGATAATGACATGAATAATATATAGTTCGTTGCGGCGATAAGGTGTCTGAAGAAAGATTTTGGATGGTCAGGAGAAGTAATGATTCTCACTTGGAAGCCAGGATTATGATGCAAGAACTTCTTGCTCCCTGTCTAGTTTATAGACGACGAGTAGGGATACTTCCCTGGAGCGAGGAAGAGCCCCACTGTGCCAAATCTACCCTAATCGCAAAGTAGGGAGGGAATGAGAGTTTCGACGTTCACACACTCTAAAATGGTTGGGTTGGTCGTTCTTTTTAGTATGCGTCGCGACTCCTCTTCCTAATTGATGCACACACTCCCTCGAATCTTCGTCTCGAATCTTCGGGGATGTACAATCGTAAGCTCAGTCTTAAAAGAGTATCTTGACAACCAACGGAGAAGAGTTCGCATCTTTTCACTCGGGAGCGACATCCAATCAAGGAGCGCGAGAGGCATCTGGCTTCGGCTGAAAGTCTTGGCACGTCAGGCGTTTGGGTGTAAGCAAGTGGTTGCGAATGTCGTCTTTTCGTTTTTTATCGGACCCCGAAAGTATGCCACAACAAGCCAGGTCTAAATCGAGTTATCGGGGCCAGATTTGGAGCGGAATAAAACAATTGTCGGCCGGCCATCAGAGGTCTTACTCACTCTTTCAAGCTCAGTGATAGATTCAGATAGCAGAATGAGTTGGAGAGTTATAAACAAAATGGATGTATCTCGTCCTGTTTCTCCATTTGTAACCCGTTCGTAGTTACATTAGGCATTTTCGCAACCAATTGATCGTGAGTGGACGAAGGATTCAACGTGCAGCACTTTCACATTAAACATTCTCTTCCGGTAGCCTTGCTTCGTCTAGTCCCACACCCCTCGGCCTTCTAGTTTTCGTCATCTTCCCCACGCACCACGCACCACCCCTCCCCCCCTCCCCCCCCCCAAAATTCCAACATTCCAAAATCTGCCTCTCCCATCTCCCCCCTTCCAAAAACTCTTCTTACCGGATTTCAACTTGTCACAATCACTGATGATTCGTTCCCAAACTTTTTAATTCCTTCCAAATTATTCTATTTTGTCTCCCAATGGCGCCAGATAATCTCAATCTGCGGATCCAAAGCTTGCTCCATGTTCAGAATCCACAGCCGAGCTCAATCAAACACCCATTCTTTCACCTGATAGGTCGGAGAAAATCGAAAAAGGCAACTAGCATTCGCTCTAGAAAGAGAAATGATCGCGGCGCGAGTCAGCTAAACCCACTCCGTAATCTAGGAAAGGTTGCTAGAGGAATGTTAGCACTACAACCTTCACAAAAATATCAAACATCAACATTGGACGCGAAAAAAAGCTCAATGTCCAACAATCAATATACTCATTCATTGCAAATGTCGTCCTGCTTTCAACTTCCGCAAATCACTCCAATTAATATATCTCTAACAGAAGGCACTGATATTCCACCGCCACCTGAGTCCCCAATTAAAGAGAGATCATCTTTTGATGACTGTCATTCAACGGCGGCAGACGAGGAAAACCCACCATCTCTTGTTGAGCCTACCACAAATAGTAGTTCAAGTCAAGAGGCAGATGAGGAGGCCACATATAAACCATTAACACCTCCCATTCAGTCTCCAAAAAAAAGAGCTAGTAGTATTCGAAAATTTCTATCTCGTCGATCATTACACGCAAATTACAATAATGAGACAAGTTATTTTCCCAACCAGGCACGACCTGAAAGTTCTTTGAGCTACACAAGCGCCAGTACATGCTTCTCAAACGGAAAAAAGAGAAATTTCAGTTGGATGGGACGATTTAGCGGTACAGGTGACAGTTTTCTTAGGAAACGAACGAGTATAGTCATTGAAGAGAAGATTCCAATTGAGCCACCACCACCGCCACCCCCGCCAATGTTGCCTCAGTTAAGTCAATTCAAAGCAACCATTTCCGAGCATGATGAAGGATTTGGAGAAGATCTTTTTAAGAATATTAAATAAAACTATAATAAAATTTCAAAATATTAAGGCTGTCACTAGACTCCATCGCATTTCCACCTAACTTCTCTGCGCGACACTCAGCCAGGAATACTGCTCTGGCCAAAACTCACCACCTCTGATGTTCAAATTTTGTCACGTTTGGCGTCACATTTTGTTTCCTTCTAAAATACGATTTTATTATTAATGGACTCCTGAAGAGTAGGTGATGATCGGGGGAGCTCAAATTTAGGGGAGGTGTTTGGCCACTTCATGGCGCTAAGAGACAGATTAAGCGTGAAAAATTTGTCGGGAGGCTGTGATCAGTGTTAGCCATTGTTAGCCATTGTTAGCCATTAGCGAGCATACACCAAATTAAAAACTGGAATGCCAGAAACTGGTGCGACGTATAGATGGTATTATTCTGGGCACAAAAAGTTTATAGCTTCGCCTTAAAACAAACCATTAAATACGAAATCCAAAGAGCTTTGTATCAGAGTAGAAATTTAATTTTGGAGATTCTGTACATGGATCTACGATATCAAAATGACAGTTTATCTGGTCGAGTTGAGAGCTAATTTCGATTTTGAAGTCTTGAAGTCGCATTGTAACGCGCTAACGAATTAATTCCCCGACTTTTCTTTTGCATTACATCTTGGTAACCTCAACCATCTCTTTATTGAACGATATCCCCAATGTTTATGCAGTTTGTTAAAAGTGTTTAAATCTGAAATTTTTACTATATCAATTGTGATAGTATTTATTAGATATTCTTATCTATTTCATCTCTGGAAATCACCCACTTATTTTTGGCTGGAAACATTGATTTAAGCAGTTCAGATGGACCTCTGATGTTCTTTCATAATGGTTTCTTTTTTTTTCGGTCTGATAGTTTAGATTTTTAGTAATTATTACTAAGAACCAGATGGTGTGTGTTAGTCTAAAAAAAGTGTGATGATATGTCACCATTTTTCTTTTGCATTAAATTGGGTATCAGCAATTTCTAATCAAATATTTCAAATAAAGCATTAAATTTTTTTCATCTATCTATACTCATATGCTGAAGTTAAAATAAACCAAGAATTATTCAGAGTGCAAAAATACCTGGAAGCACTTGTAAGAACAGTGACCTTAGGGTGACGGGAAATTTCTAAGCAAAAACAATTATTCAACTGGAAAAAAACCACCCTAGATTTTAAAGAATATCTCTAACAAACATATCAAATCACATTCTTGTATTTATACCCTAGATAGACAGTCTAATATCTAAGGACACACAGAAGAAACTGTCAAAATCCAATGCCTATCATCCCCTGTAGCCTTGTTGGACCATCCAATTAATTCCTAATAAGAAAGCTTTCACCTGTCTTCCCTCATAACCCATAGCTTTTTTTAGGAACCATTGGATTTTACGCGTACTATGTACGTGATGCGATTGCCGTTGTTATAGCAACCATTGTGTATTTGATAACTAAACCCACCAAAGTCTACTTTTAGAAGTACGTGTACCGGTACCGGTACCAGAAGATCTACAAGTATGTAAAAGGTACTGAAACCACATTAATTTGGCAAAAATATCGGAAAAGAACTTGGTTTCTATCATCGGCACAATGCCATAGCCTGGAACAGACAAGCGAATTTTTCGCCGAGTGGATCAAGGCCGGGGGTAGAGTGTGTATAGAAAAGGACCGGAAAAATAATCCTTCTCTATCATAATTTTGCAGCTCACAGTTACCATAGAAAGGTTTACTAACATTACTGTTGAGAAGTTTGAGCCAAACATGACTAGTCATGTCTGGCAAAGAATACTAGCATTATTGCATGTTTTAAAGCCCATAAGAGAGCCTTTTTTTTTTTTTTGTTTTTTTTTTAATAGTTTTCATGGCTGAGTAATGAATGAATCAATGTGATGACAAGGTTTCTGCAGACTCAGTTCTCATCATTGACCAATAAGAAGCGATGTGGCTTGCACAGATTGCATGGAAAATGACTAGAGAGATAGCTCCCACTAGCTTCTTTGGAAAGGCATGTACACTGCTTGTTGATTACCCTCTTCCATGTATGATCACGGAATCCTCAAGTTCTAAAGACATCACTCAACAGAGTATCGACGTTTCTAGAAACCGCTGGGCTCTTTTGGCTACTTGCGCAGAGGCCATCAGCATCTGATCTCTTAAATCCGGGCCATGAGCGTGAGAACGTCATTAGTATCATAAGCGATGAAACAACACTATTATAGAAGCTATTAAAGAGGCCCACGTGCAAAGTCTTGAAGATTCTGCTATGGAAGAAGAAGACTCTGAATCATGTAGAGTTCCATCCTATCACGAGGCTATTCGTGCGTTTCTTGATTGTCTGAAGGAATTCTTGCCATCAAGAGATGACTCCTGGGTGGCTGAATTCAACGTCAATGCAGTGTCAATTTGCCAGGAAAAAAAAAAATTGGTTAAAGAACAATTGGACATGCAAAGAAAACCGAACTTGTTAAATTTTTTGACCTCCAAGAAGGTACTTCCAAGTTCAAGATTCTTATTAGAATGACCAAATTAATTCCAAGCCTCGCAGAGAATTTAGTTATAATTTCTTGTACTATTAGATGCACACACACACACATATACATGTAACCGAATGTGGCTTTTGCCATGCGTCGTGATGGTGCCACGTGGGACGTAAATTTAAGCGAGGTAAAACGATGCTTAAATCTAAAATTAGAACACCGTTATTACCCGTGACCCGTCATAACCCACAGCTATTCTGTCCACTGGGGAGATCTCAGCATGTTGCAGACATAAAATAGAACTGTCAAAACCCATCGGTTGTAAAGCCATTTCAGGTTATGCAAAAAATAAATTTGTGTTTTATTTCTTGTTTCTTTGAAACGATTGCAGATAAGAAAAAAAAGAATACATATTAATATCTACTTTCCCAGTGACAATTACATTCTCATCAACCTATTTGCAAGAAAAATAAATTTCAAGCTTTTTTTCATATAACTTTTTTTCTAAATATTTAGTTCTTCGGAACTATTTGGACATATACATATTTTTCCATTGAAAAAGATATGTAGGAGAGGAGGTTATGATAATAAATGTAAAACGAAAAAAATTGAGTAGTTGAGAAAAAAAAAGTTGACACTAGATTTTCACCGCAAGAGCTAAGTTTTGCTTCTCCGATGCCACTCTACTGTGAATCATTCACAGTAGCCGTCAGTAGTCGTGAGTCGTTAACAGTAAATAGATTAAGCTGGCAACTCTTCTAGTGCTGTGGAATTGGCCACTCCTCAGCAAATTCTCTACACCGGCTTCATGGTCTTGCGACATTATCTGCATTTAGATCGCAACTATTCCGGAAACTCATGAATGACTTATTCAAAAATAATGAGTCGTGAGTAGGGATTTGGCTTGGGGTTCGGGGTAGTAGTCCGGTATGAGAGGAGAGAGGGAAAGAGTACTGAAAGCCGGTAAAAGCGGATAGCATTTGTCGCGTTTTATGAAACGTACATCTATCGCGTATAAACTTTTCATAAGCCGTTCATAAAGCTTTCTTCCAACTGTTCATAAAATCTTCCAACGCTGGGTCACAAAAAGTATTAAATCTATATGTTCATTTACTTAGTGCTCATAGTTGTTCATGTAATAATTATTATTATTATTATTATATTTGGTGGTCACTATTTATCGCTTTACTAGTAAGGAAAAAAGCAAGGGTAGGTATTATTAGTAAGCAAAAGGCAGAATAGATGACAATTTAATTTTTAATAAATCATTCTATACGCTTGAAGCAAAAATATATTGGAATGTTATTTACCCCCTCAAGAGTAGATGTGATAAGATAAATCACCACCTTACTTAACCCTCCAACAATTCATCCTAATTTTACTCTCTAATTTGAAAAGCCAAGACAATTATGTTTTTTTCCCAAAATACTTACTGTGTATATTTCAGATTCCTACAGTATTAATCTCTATGAACTAATCAATTCAACTAATTCTTTGGCTATCTTATCTACTTCATGACATATTTACCTTACCACAAATTCTTTCCTCAATATAATGGAAAATAAATACAGTAACATCTCAGACGTCCCAAGTCAACAATTTCACCTTGGTATGCCAGAAAATACTCCAGAATTTGAAATCTGAGAACAATTGATTGAATATGCTAAGGAGTGGGCGATCTAAAAAGACTTTTGTTTTACTATGGAGAAAAGGAGTGATAAAACTAGAGCACTCTTGAGGTGTGAACTTGGAGGAGAGCCTCGAAAGAATGCAAACATAGGCATACGCCTTAATACCTCTTCTCGTTTGATTAGATGTGCCTATAGGTTCGCAAGTCGTGCATCTGCTGGAGATTAAAAATGGCGTTTAAAAGTTATTAATCAGTACCATACTCACGATTCGTGTCCTTGGGATCAGATGATCTTACAATCACAGGCTCGGGTACAGTGTGTGAAGTCAAAAAAACAGGATTTTAATTCCCTTATAACAACAGTTGAACCTCGAAATATTGCGGCATCTCTTCATTGTAAAGATCCTAATATTAAATTGACTTCTAGAGATCTTGAAGATAATCGCGCGAAACTAATACGTGAGGCTTTACAATACCGATCACCTATTCAAGCTCTTTGGATCGACTAATTTCTGATGGTGATCCTCATCATCATAAGGTGGACGAACAAAATCACGTCACACATCTTTTTATTTGGATTTGGACATAATCTACCGTTGGTGAACATAGCGTGGAGGACTGTCAAAAAGTCAATTGAGGCTTACGAGTCTACCTAAGAAAACTTGGACGTTAATTAGCATTTATTTATCTAGTAAACCTCTACAAGTAGGAAGGCTATCTTTGTTCCATTTTCTCATAGAGTAGTTGAGGATAGAGATTCTTCTCTCCTCATATGATATAATTCAATTGATTTATAATACCTAACTTTGGTCCCTTCACAATTATTATATCATATCTCTTTATAATTCTATGTATCTGTTACTGAGCATATCGCATTTCTTTGTGGCTCAAGATACTACTATTAGCTTTTTGAGAATTCGTGACGATAACTTCTAAGTCTTAAACTAGTGGATGCCAACTTTTGCACCACCCTCTCTATCATCATGCGAAGGAAATAAATCACCACGATCAATAGATACGAGTAGCGAAAAATCTTTCCAAACTGCTGAAGGAGAAAAGAATATTTTTAACGAAAGAA
The DNA here is from genome assembly GCA_003957845.1 of Oidium heveae. NCBI lineage: Eukaryota > Fungi > Ascomycota > Leotiomycetes > Helotiales > Erysiphaceae > Oidium > Oidium heveae. Next base: position 14,143 of record QVIK01000563.1, read on the forward strand.
AAAGAAAAGAAATCGAGATGGCTCATATAGAAGGGCAAGATTTGGTAATGGATGAGCAGCACTATTCATGAAACAAAGGAAATTATGAAAAAATTAGAAGAGAGAGATGCAGAGAATCGTCAAGAAATGGATGCTATGCGTACTGAAATGAAACAAATGATGTCAGCAATAATGAATTTATCGATGAAGCAAGAAAACAAAGAGTTGCCAAAAAATGTTGATCCCACACCTTTGAAATCACCTCCGTCCGTTATACACTCAGGAAATTCCCAGAAGTTAAAGGAGCTAAAATGGCCACTTGCTTACGATCACAGTAATCCGAATGAGTGGCGAACAACACAAAGTCTTCTTTATATTTACAAACGAGATGTGATAGAAAAACAAATACATGACCCATCCGACTTTTTCATGCAGCTTTTTAGTCATGCTGTAACAGGAACCGCGAAGGAACTAATTATGGGAGATTTCGAGGAAATAGTGACTGAAGGAAATACTTCGGATGCCTTAGAACTACTGGGCAAATGGATTTTTTGTACACGGATCGAAATGCTGCACAGACGGCTGCAAATCTTTTGCATGCCTGTAAACAGTTCAGAGATGAAAGCTTGTCATCATTCTTACTCATATTTCAGCAACTGTTGACAAGAAGTCCAGACTCTGCGAGAGATGATAAAGGAAAAACCATTTACCTAAAAATGCCATTAAATCAAGCAACAAAGACCTTCATGGTAGGGCGGGCAGAACCAAGTGGATTTAATGAATGGATGAAATATTTGTCCTTGATGGGGTCTCAGATGGATCAAGTAGCCCATTTGAAAATCAGAACTTACCGCACTGGACAGACTGGAACTTTTGATGATGGAACTAAAGGGATAGCTGGAGGTAAACTTTTGGGTAGAGTCGCATCTTCTATTCCAATGCATCCAGTTCCAGATGCTACAGATAGTATCATCGATTCTGATGGTGATACAAAAATGACAGGCATGAATAAAATTAATGCAAAATGGGTATCAAAAGAAGAATTATACAAACGCAAGATAAAAGGAGAATGTATAAGGTGTGGAAAGAAAGGGCATCGAATACAGCAATGTCGTTTTCTTCCTGCAGTACGCCCGGATGTAAATATAAAGACCAGTACTTTAGATATAGAGACAGGAGTTGAAAGTGAAAATGAGGGGGATTCGCTAAAAGACTAGCCTGTGAAAAAAGTCACTTTCAGGGGCCGAGAAACAGATTTCAAAGAGCAGAAGTCAAAAAACAACCAGAAAATGAGCTAAATAGTATGCGGGAAATGAATGGAACATCATTCGTTATAGATATAATAATAAATGATTTTATTTCAGTACCCACACTAATCGATAATGGATGTGATTGTCTTGCTGCTGTGAGTAATTCCGTTGTGTATAAAGCTAAGTTACCAAGGATTAAAATAGCTCCACGTAAACTTACTGAAGCTACTAATAGTAGTCAAAAGAACAATTACACTATCACTGAAATGACAGAGCTAAAAATTGACATCGACGGATATCAAACGATGTTAAAGGCATATATTATGTCAAATGCAGGTATTAAAGGTGATATAGCATTAAAGAAGTTATGTGACAAAGGCAATATAAGGTACTTTGATGTAGATAGTTAAAGGTGAAATGCCCTCGCTACCGCTCTCGCTTGGCCCTTTTGATGCCCCTTATTACCGTCGTATGCTCCTAGATAGATACATCAGCTTTACTAAACTATACAATACGAGTTTTTACCTGCTTAATACTTAAATCACGACAGTAAAGCTCAAGATATAAGCACCTAAAATCTCGTACTCATAATTGCCCCTCCCAACATTAAAAAAAAAATTTTCTACATTTTTTTTAAAAAAAAATAACTTCAGATATTGATAATTTGTGTCATGACTTCTAAATCAAACAATCTGCTAGTTGGAATGGATCCTAAAAATATTTTACGCCATAAACGCCACCACTCTGTTGACATGTCTGCATTATCAAAACATTCAGACCTTGACATTCTTAAAACACGCATCTCCAATTGTCATGAAGATGAATTTAGAGATACTATCGCCCCGCTTAATAAATCAAACCCACTACTGCATGTACAACTACCAACGACCACAAAACCATTCTCAATAAAAAATCGACCTAATAACGCTAATTTGACCCAATCTTCATCCTCTTCAAACCCAAGTACCAATAATTTAATAACACTGGATGGTGCAACACTATCACAATTAATTGCCGAGCAAGTCGCTGAAGCTCTCAGAAAGTCAAAACTCAGTGACAATATTATGAGCAACATTAATCAAGCAACAAGCCAAACAATACATGATCCATCAACAACAACAACAACCATACAACAAATCCGTGAAACCGTTACCCCTGCTATACCCCTTTACTCAGGTCTCTCTAATGTTGGACAATTTATCGAGGATCTGGAGTCCAAGTTCATCTTACAACCACTTTCACATACAACAGATAGACAAAAAGTCATGGTCGCAGTTGCTCACTTAGAGGGAACTCAAAATAATGAAGCCTCAAACGTACCTAAAGAATGGGCCCGTAACCTCTTGCTACGTCTCCCTGACTTAAGAGACAACTGGAGAGCATTCTCAAATGCTCTACGTGATCGTTACCAAACCTGTGTCTTCGTCAAAAAATAGTTCATGAAAGACAAAATCTAAAACAAAATGGTAACTCTGTTCATTGGTATAAACAAAGGTTTGAACTCCTTTGCTACGAAACAAACTTTCCTGAATCACCTTGGGGAGAAGAATTCTATAAAGTACTCGTTGCACCCATAAAAGACAAATTAGCTCAAATACCATTCTTAAATCGACAGGATTATAACCTAATTTCTAATCACGCGATACAATTCGACGAGTTGTATCAAATGCGACAAGCTGAAAAATCGATTGAAAAAAATCAAGATGATATCAATAAAAAGGCTCCTAAACACTTTCAAACCCCCACCTACGCTGATACCTTAAACACTAACACCTCACATACCGCGAAGTAGAGTGGAGACTTAACCTAGTTGATCAAAATCATGCAACCCTGTCAATAAACGCTATGATAGCACTCGAATTCAAGGAAATCATAAATGACGCTCTTCGTAAGGATAAATTCGCAACCTAGTTACTGAAATCTAAACTCCCTACAAGATGGCATGTCGAAAACAACGTCCTATGGTATGATCTAAATAGACTCTACATACCACAATCTCTCCGAATTAAAGCCAAAACACTCAGTCATGACAATCCTCTTGCGGGTCATTGGGGCACCGCTAGAACTATTGAACTAGCTCAACGTAATTATTACTGGCCAAATATGACACAAGACCTGCGCGATTATGTTACCGGCTGTCAACTCTGCATTCGAAATAAAAGCAAAACTCACGAACCGTATGGCAAACTAAGTCCTTTACCAATACCAGAAGGGCGGTGGAAAAGAGTCAGCATGGATTTTATCACAGACTTACCAAAAACAAAAAACGGTAACACTGCAATACTGACCTGTATTGATGCAGCAACCAGACGTGGTCGTTTTATACCCTGCAAATTGGCTGGCCTCACTGCCGAAAAAACCGCAAACTTAGTTCGACAAAACATAGTACGACAACATGGAATCCCAAAACTATTCATAACAGACCGTGGCAAACAATTTATCAACAAATTTTGGAAACAATTAGGTTCAACTCTGGGATTTGAACAAACTCCCACCACTACTGCCCATCAACAAGGAAATGGCCTTGCGGAAAGAATAAATCAACCCATTGAGTCTTATCTTCGTGCCTATGTAAATTTCGAACAAAATGATTGGGATGAATACTTCGACCTATTCGAATTTAGTTGGAATAAATCTAAACACGCAGTGACTGGCATGGCCCCCTTTTACGCAGACCAAGGGTACCTACCTAATTTTCAAATCAAAGAAGAAGAGCCAGGAAAAGAAATAACATCGCAAAGTGCAGCCACTCATGCAGCAAAGTTACGTCACATAATGATAAAACTTCAGAAATTAAAGTTACAAGATGCTGGATTAGGCCTCGAAATTGAAAAATGCGAGTTTGGCGTTAAGAAAACAAAGTATCTTGGATTTATCATCTCAAGCGAAAATGAAGAATCAGTAATAAGAATGGACCCCGAAAAGGTGCAAGCAATTTCGGAATGGCAAGCACCGACGACGACTAAAGGCTTAAGAGGATTTTTAGGATTTGCCAACTTTTACCGAGGCTTCATTCAAGAATATTCAAAAATCTGTGCTCCGTTAACTGCGTTGACAGGTAAAGGTACACCATGGAGATGGGGGCCTGAACAAGAAGTGGCTTTTAATCAACTAAAAGCAAAATTTGTTGAAGAACCTGCCCTAGCTCAATGGGATCCGGACAAAGAAACAATGATGGAAGCAGATTGTTCTGGGTACGCACTTGGTGGTTGTCTCTTACAAAAGTAGGACGATGAATCATGGAGATCGGTAGCTTACTATTCCCGTAAATTAACAGGAGCAGAGATGAACTATGACATTCACGACAAGGAACTGCTCGCTGTTATTACCTGTATGAAAGCATGGGATGCAGAATTAAGAGGTCTCGATAAAAGCTTCACAATATTGTCAGACCATATGAACTTAAAATACTTCTTAACCAAGAGAACATTGACTGAAAGACAGACTCGATGGGCAGAGTTTATGTCAAGATTTAGGTACAGCATTGAATACCGTAAAGATGCTGAAAATGAGAGATCAGATGCGCTATCCCGCAGAGATCAAGATAAACCAAGAGAAGGTGATATCCGTCTATTGAGTCGAGAAAGACAACTTCTGAAACCTGTTGAGATCAAATTGTTAAGCGTGAATGGTATCGAACTAGCTGATGGTAATGATATTTTCGTTAACGAAGACCTGCAAGCTTTGTGGAATCAACCATTACATTAAGACACAACTTACAGGAAAATAGCACTAGCAGTTCGAGAAGGAGAGCGCGCGTGGCCGAAAGACATTAAAGTGCGAATAGAAGGATCAGAAGAATAGAGCCGCTTAGAGCAATGATTGCAGCATGCTCACTCGATCAAGAAAAGGGGGTGCTTAAGTACCAAGGAAGAATATGGAAACCATTACACGAGCCTTTGACAACAGCAATTATACAAAGTATTCATGATGCGACTGTTTCAGGTCACCCAGGAAGAGATGCAACTCTCGCACAAGTTGCACGCAATTATTTTTGGCCAGGAATAAGTAAAGCTGTAAAGCGATTTTGTAAAAATTGTCACGTATGTGGGAGGTCTTCGATCTGGCGACATCAAAAACAAGGATTGCTTAAGCCCTTGCCAGTGCCTGATCGATTTCACCAAGAATTATCCATCGATTTTATGGTCGATCTTCCTGAAAGCCAAGGTAATACGTCTATAATGGTAATAACTGATAGACTTTTAAAATCAGTCACACTTGAGGCCATGGACAAAATGGATGCCGAATCATGCGCGAGGAGATTTTTATTATGTCATTGGAGATATCATGGATTCCCAAAGGCAATTACAAGCGATCGGGGAACAAATTGGACCAGCAAGTTCTGGAAACGCCTATGTGAATTAGTCAAAATAGATCAACGGTTAAGCACCGGTTATCATCCTCAAACAGATGGAGCAACAGAAAGAGCTAACCAAGAGGTCCAAAAATACTTAAGAGCTTATATTACATATACCCAACATGATTGGGCAGACTGCTTACCCGCTGCTCAATTAGCCATCAACAATAGGGATGTTATGAAACTTGGAGGTATAAGTCCGTTTTTTGCTACTCATGGGTATCACATAGACCCTATTCAAAATACTGTTCAAGATTCGTCATTTAACTTGTCATCCAATAAAGAACGTGCAGAAATATTTGTTGAAAGATTAACTGAAATCACGAATTTTATCCAAGCAGCTATGGCTGCAGTACAAGAAAGATCTAAAGAGACTGCTGACAAGAAAAGACAACCCTCACCTAGATTTAGCGTTGGAGATAAAGTCTGGCTTCTATTACGAAATATCAAACTCGACGGCCAAGCTTCCAAAAAACTAGGTTGGCAACACGCAAAATACGAGGTAACGAACGTATTGTCACTAGAGGTGGTTGAATTGAATGTGCCAGGAAAAATACATAATCGTTTTCATGTCGATTAGCTCTTACCTGCTGACGAAAATCCCTTACCATCACAAATCGTGGAATATAATGAACATATTACAATATTAGACGATGAAGGAGAAGAAGAATTTATTATCGACGAAGTCATAAGATGTAGAACAAGAAAAGGGGAGCGACAAGCATTAGTTAAATGGACTGACATTGCTCAACCCGAATGGACATCACTTTCCAATATTAAAGACGCCATCGCCTTAGACATTTGGGAGGCTAGATGGGGTTCTTAAGAATTTAACAACGGACCTAAGAAAAAAAATGATTAGGTTGGATTTATTATTAAATTTCCGAACCGGGGGGTAATGTTACGGTTTTACCGTTATAAATAGCTTAGGTGGATACCTAAGCGAGTTATGTTCGCGAAGTAGACGTCTAAGCAACTAAATTTAGTACGACTTAAAATAGTCTATTTGAAAATAGTAAATAAGGCTATTCATGCTAAGCGAGACGTGCTATTTTTGTATCAAAGGAGACAACAGGCTGAGAGAGACTCAGTTCACCAAAAATAGCTAAGATACAGAATAACATGTAAGACGTCAGAGAGGGAGGACCAAATTAGCATGGGTGAAATATTATTCTAAATTACATGTATATAAGTAGTCTGTAGTTGAGGATAAAGATTCTTCTCTCCTCATATGATATAATTCAATTGATTTATAATACCTAACTTTGGTCCCTTCACAATTATATATCTAATATTTGAGCACAATCTCTTTGAGACTAAACGGTCATAATGTCTACTGGATAGGAATCAAAAAAATATTTGTTCTTTAACATTTATACCACTTAAAAAAACATTGAAATAGTTCAACATTCAAACCACTTCATGAGGATTCTTAGTAATATCTTACTACATCTCAGTATAAATTCGAAACGTCACCAAAGAAAAGACCGCTTAACAACATAACAGTCGTCCTGTAGTTGAGTTACTTTTTCAATAACGAATAAAAATAAAATATCGAATACTAAATTGATTCTTTTTCAGAACCGTGTGAATAATCTTGTTTATTTAATTTTCAGAGGTATATTTATATTACTAATAGGAAATGAAAACCGTAGATGTGAAAGATAATTATTTAGTTGAATAGATATTACCTCTGAAGTTACAATCATCATTAAGCTTAGAACAAGTAATAGCATTTCAATAATCAAATTTTTATTCAGCTGTATCTCTATGATAAGGTGATCGCAGCGTTGATATTGTGTAGCATAGATTAAGTGAAATACTAGCTTACGTTTAGGCATTACATAACTGCCCTTCGTTTAGTTAACTCAGGCTTTGTGAAATTTGTATAGAATGGTTTTAATTTCCATTTTACAACCTTAAAACATTAACACAATCCATTATACAATACGGATTTGTTTTGAAGATGTTGTCATCTACTTCCAGCACGAAACCTAAGAATATCATCCTGACAGGTGCTTCTCGTGGTATTGGACTAGCGATAGCACGTTATCTGCTTTTGAGTGGTAATCGTGTTCTCTGTATAGCACGCACCAAAGAACCTCTCGACATCTTGCAGAAGGAATTCCCTGGACAAGTAGCTGTTTTAATTGGAGATATGAAAGATTTTGAGGTATTCTTCATTCCCTCCTATTTGTTTTAATTTTTATATTCTCTATCTACCCTAAATATAAATATGTGTTTTAACCGCTTTATTTAACAAGCCTGGATTTTTTTCCCTTTCTAGCTCGGTGCTCAAGCAGTTGCCAAAACTCTCCAGGAATTCAACAGTATAGACGGTATAATCATTAATCACGGAAGTTTGTATCCTGTCAAGCGACTGGCGGATTCGGATCCAATGGAATGGCGTTCAGCTTTTGAGGTAAACTTCTTTAGTGCAGTTGCCATGGTATGTTTACAAAGATTTTGCTACTATTAGGAAACATTATCAATCCTAGAGACCAAAAAAAAAAAAAAGGAATAAGAACTAATAGCAAAATTCTTTCTTTCTTACCTTAGATTCAACCAGCTTTACCATATCTTCGTGAGAGTAAAGGTCGTATAATCATCACCTCATCAGGAGCAGCTGTTAAACCTTATGCAACATGGGGTGCTTATGGTAGTGCAAAAGCTGCACTTAATCATCTAGTCCAGACGTTGGCTGTCGAAGAGCCACTTATTACGAGCATCGCGGTACGGCCAGGAGTTGTGGACACCGAGATGCAAACAGAAATTCGTGGGCATGATAAGTTAATGGACGCAAGTGATACAGAAAAATTTCTAGCATTATACCGCGAGGGACGTCTTTTACGACCCGAACAACCTGGAGACGTTATGGCTCGACTAGTTCTAGGAGCTGGAAGAGAGTTCAGTGGGAAGTTTCTCAGGTAAGTGAGAGAAATTAATCACATATCTTTTTTTTTATTCATGTAGGCTGCCTTTAAAAGCCTGTTAACAGTTCTTACAGCTGGAATGCAACCGATTTAGCTAAATTTCAAGATTAATTCGAAAAGGCCCGTTCGAAAAGCTTCACTTTAGCTACTTCTTCATCATAACTTGTATGATAAAAAAATAAGGGCTTACTGACACAATCATAACAAAGAGATATGTTAGCTCTTTGATATTAGATACATAACTTATGATTAACATTTATTTTCATAATTCTTGAGAATCGAGTTTCATGGGCTTGCCTATTTGGCATCCAATAAGAATTTAAATTATGTAGTAGAATGGCACGCGTATAGATAAATATTTATGAATTAACGGGATCCTACTTGATCATTAATCGAATTGATTAATTTCCAGTAAACACTACCCCAAAGTAGGAATTGAAAATAACATTTTCTAAATTCTGAATCGATACGTCTTCATCATTTAGTACTACTTGTAAATGCACTGTGTGCAGGTTATAAGCAAATAATTGCCTTCATTCAAACATAACGCCGAGCTCCAACACTCCCCACCCCTAAAGATTATCATTTAGACCTAAAACGCCACTCCCAATCCAATAAATAAAATTATTAAATCATTGTACAAAATAAACAGATAAATATGCTCAGAGAAGCAAACATGAGCTGACTTGAGCTCGAATATCAAAAAAACGCAACGTCAAAAAAGTAGTGGTGATCATAAAAACCAAAAATCCTTCCACCTACCGCTCCAAGATTCATAGTAATAAAGTAGTTAAAGTTGTGTACAAATAAGCCCAAGTTTGGGAAGCCTTTCGAAGAAAGTAAAAACTCAAAGTAAAGATTTTGTCGGAAAAACCTGTTCAAACATAGTTTGCAACCCACCTCTCGTCAAGCCAGCCAACCTTATCAAACGCTTGCCAGAGTTTTGAAGCCTTATTCACATCAATTCTACAAGCTTGTTGTGCATCTGTTTTGCGAAACTCTTTCTTGGCTTTAAAGGCGTCTCTCCGAGAAATAAAGATGCGGCGCTTGGATGTCAGATAAGTTGCACAATCGAGACGGAGGTTGCTAGCAAGTTGTATTTCCTCCGGATGTAGTAGATTGGCAAGTGGGTCAGAGCTTAAGCTAATACCCGTTCCTTTCCACTCAACTTTGAGACAATTTGCAATGTTAGGGAGACTAACTAGCGGAGGACAATAGTCAGGCAAGGAACGGAAATCCTTATCCTCTCGTACTACTCTCTTACTTCCCTCAGGTATTTCTCCACGCTTAGCGTTCTTACGGAGACGGGCTTTATTGACTCTTGGCGTACTTATGTTATCACTTACAGTCACAGATCGACAAACGGATTTTTTTTTGGTCTTTGGATTTTCTTTAAGGGTTGGTTGGGTAACTTGACATTTCTGTCTACAATGTCCCTCTGATCTCAACCGACTATCCTCTTTTAATTGCGCCAGTTCTCGCTTAGCCCATTTTCGAGGGTTTGCGCCAAATGCCTTTTTCAATCTAGACCTGAACTCCAGGGCCAGTGTATAATCGTTCGTATGATGGACATCTTCAATGCTTTTTGGGCTCATTTGAGTAAGCATTGGGACCTCAACTATTATCCTAGCATCTTTTAGGATTGTATTTGTTTCTGGCGACACAGGGGGGGAAAGCGGCATCTCTCCAAGCTCAATTTTTTTAATAGTCATTGGGATCTTTTTTGATTTAGAGAAAGGTGAAATTTTTCTTTCAATTGGAGATGAATAAATAGGTGATGGGCTCATGAGGGAGGCCATATCGCTATTTGTCTGGTGAGAGAAATCGATAGAAAGTTGATTATTAAAAATAGATTGAGCTCTTTTTTAGATTTATAGGAGTAAAGATTTTGTCTGGTGTGATATTTAATTGAGGTATAGAAGAACCGCCAGGACGAAAAGAAGTAGAAGTAAATTACAGTTAATAATAAAATAAATAACACCATCTAAAATCGAAGGATAAGAAGAAGTTATAAGAATTGACCTCAGAGTCTAGCCCATTGGAATTTATGTGTGATGTGATGACTTTTCTCGTGATATCATGATGCCGTATGACCTAGATACAGGCAAAGTCATCCGGAGATGGGTTTATTGATGGAGTGAAAGAAGAAGGAGGGGTAAGGATTGACATTTTCTCGACTCATATAATTGGGCTAATATGGTATGAAAGTAGGGCTTATGAGGTATAGAGCAGCGCGTTGGATACTCATGGCCCAATAACACTGGAAACAGCAAAGATGGATGTAAGACTAGAAGTTGGAGAAAGGAAGGGTGGGGTGAATATGTGGAGCTAGTCCAATTACAATGGGCAAGGCTGAAAGGCTGACAAACTGGAATGGATCCACACATGCACACCTTCTTATCGACTGGACGAGAAGAGACTGGAATATAAACTCCAACTAATCGATTGGACAAGAAAGACCCGATAGATAAACCCAATACGTTCCGGGAGATAAACCGCGTAATGCAGCCACTCACACATTGCCCCGCACCCGTCTGACGTTTACGACAACGTTAATTAGACCAGCAAAAAGTCAATTGCACCCGTTTCCATCCGTTGAGGTAATTTTATTCATTCTTTAGCTTATTGATTAGCATGTCACAATAGCTCTCCTTAACCCTGGTGAATAATTCAAAAAAATCTCGATGAAAAGCATGTGAATGAAGTCGACTGAGAAAGTCAGAGAGAAAGAAAGCAATCTGTATCTGCAACGGAATTTCGAGCAAGTGGGAACATGCCCAAAGCATAGCCCAGAGCTGCACCCAACTATCACAATTAGGAAACTTTCGTGAACACTAATTTCTGCTTTTCCCTCCCCGCAGGAACAGTAATAGCACACAATATTAACTTCAACGTGGTCTAGTCAATTCTGTTGTTGACTCCCTCTAATATACGATGTGAACTTTGCCGACTGGACTCAATTGTCTTGAACTCTGCGCATAGTGGAATGAAAGATCACAGCTCAATGATGCCCGACATCTATGTTGGTTACTTTTCAGTGGGTGGACAGGTCTCAAACGAGAAGATAAGAAGCAGACTTTGCTTTCCCTACTTTTTCATCGAAATGTATACGTGGCCAATGGTTAATCGATTAACACCAGATCAAAAGTGGGGGCGATTCTAAGAAGCATTCGCTAGACGACAAGACGTAATAGGCTAGCTTGTTTTATTAGCGTCAATAGTTTGAAATGCGGATGACACTTGTGAGACCTCCCAGCAGTCACTCATCACCTGCACACAACACAAATCAAGCACCTGTCACCTCGAATCTCTTTGATTAACTTGGAGAGAATTGAGACTTCATGACCCAATTACATTGATTACTAACATCTCGCCGGATTTTTCCTAGCGATTAATTGAGAATAACAGAATTACTGTCTCACTGTCTTATGTGTCTCCAATTTGGCTTTCAGTCCCAATTCCTACTAACTTGGGGCAATAGACTTTCTTTTCTCCTATTTCTATATGCAAAAATGTGAGCAATCAGCTCTACCTTTCTCTATCAGAGTCCTCGTCAATTCGCTTTCACCATAAAGCGGTCTTCTAAAATTTCAAAATAGCAACCCCGTCTTTAGAATGCCAGTCCATATGACAAAGCGATGATGAAAGATGATAGAAAGCCAAAAAAATACCCTCTATATGTCATTCCAATATTTCTACCTTTTTGGTTACAGAGAGTTATATTAAATCATTGTTTATATGCATTCTTGTCGATTTGGCTTTCTTTATCACCCAAATAATGTAACACGTAAGATGGACGTCTAAAGTACAAGACCCCCTAACCCCACCCCCCCAATCTACGAAATTTTCCAGCCAGTGCCTGGTTTGTCTCTTGCGTCATTCAAGCCCCAGCTACATCAGATCCGATGGATTGTAATGCATCCAGAGGGCCAGAGATCAAAGAGAAAACAAAGTAGGAAAATCTCAGCCATATCTTCCATACTTTATTTCAATGAGCAACCAATGAATTTTATTCTCTGAGCCAAGTCGAACAGTGATATCGCATTTCACTCTCAAAAAGTCTAACTTCTAACATAGATTTACACCGATAGCCCCCTTCGATCAAGCATTTTTCTGGATATTTAGGCTTATAGGACCCACAATCCGAAAAACTGTTAGATAACTTGAGGGCAATTTGATTAAGAAGACATATGAACACGATGAAAAAGGAGATTCACGATACCGAAAAGATATTCTGGAGGCAGTGTGCTTCTATCTTACTCTTCCTTGAACAGGGTGCTCTTTAGTGTCGTTAGATTGAGTTACAGACTATGACTTGATCCTTATACATATGTTGTGATGGGCTTATCTATATTTAACTTGCTCTTTCTTACGTATTAAACAAAACGTGACAACTTTGGACCTCATTAATGTTATTCGGAGATTTTATTGGCAATCAATAAGATGGCTTCTCCCATTCAAAATGAATTTAGAGTTTTATTCTTTCTAAATATAGTTTTTAACTATATTAATGCAAAACCTAGACTATATTATCCCCGGAGATCACGATCATTTGTATGGGCCTCATTGCCTTCGTCTTTGGCTAGCTCAAGCTCAATTTGAGTCAATCAAGGTGAGGATTTGTAAAAGAGTAATGCGATGGCTGAAAAATTCGATTGTCTATAATTATTGGCTCTAGTATGGATCAACTCTTCTGAAGATGGTACATTTGATTCTCATATGTTTTTTACAAACAGAAGAGAAAAAATTTTCGACATTTTTCATGGTAAGATTAGAACAAATTATCGAAGAATAACCATTACTTTAAATCAACAGCTTATCTACAAGTTGCGGAAAAGAGCACGTCGATACTAGTGGTGATTATCAATGCTAGCAATTTTGGGGAATCAAGGTTGATGCTTGAGATTGCGAACAGCATAACCTCGATAAGTCGATCCCTTACGTACCCTTTCTACATGATATTCTATGACATAGCGCTAAAGTATCGCTTAAATAGTAATCCCTACTAGTTTTGAGGCTAAAAAATTTCATGAGGCCTGGTTTAGCAAATATCAGTTATTGCACAGCAATGTTCCAGAATTTCATCTATACCATAATTATCACCATCACTATCATCACCGTTACCATCAATATCGCCTCTTCTTATTATCTTTTGCGTCTGATAACTTCAATATTAATCAGACTTATTTCTCACTTCGACAAATTCCTGAGCTAACTGAATTCTCCGAGAAGATGGATCAGACACCACAATCAACTTCACACTCATATAGGGCTACAGCGGCAGACTTCGGGGAGAGGTGCATCATCCCCACAAGACGGCCTTATTTACCCTTTCTAAGTATAAACGAGAATGTGTGGGACTGCAAGAAAGACTATATACAGTTCTACCATTCAAGACTATGTAGAGAAAATGAGATGAATAACATTGAACTTCTGAAAATTGTAAAAGCCGCTTGGGATAATGCTCAAAAACTTGAAGAGCCTTAGAAACTAATTAAAAGCATGCCCAGGAGATGTGAGGCCATCATTCGTGCCAACGGCGGGCCAACCAAATACTAGATCAACGTTAAATTGTTTTTTTTAATAATCATTATGAGATCTAATCCGCTAGGATACGCCACATTATCTCCTTGCTTCGCAGTGTTTGTGCCACTTGCTGACTCGTCTACCACGTTTCTTTTAACATGTCTACATTCTAGTATAGCGCATAGCGCATCCTGTTTCTCGCCTTAGCCTTACGGCTAACTGGCATTTGGATATCTCCGGGGCATGTTGCCCAAACATCAATTTGTTAAAGTATTTACTTCAATTGACAAAAAGCCTATTTAAGTTTTGTCTGAAAATAATTATGCTGTGCCCAAAATTACGTCCCGAATACACCATACAAATTTTCCTGGTCAAAATCAATTAGAACCACATTGAATCTTATTCAAAGAAAAATGACACCAGAATAGGAGTAATCTACCATATTTAACCCCTTCTCATATCCTGGTGTGCGAAAATTTACCATGGCAGTAAAGTAGATCAATTCAAGGTAAAGACAACCTTAACTAATATCGTCTTATTGTTTGAAGAATACACTAAGCCGCTTGTAAGACTCACTATGTCTCAAGCTTTAGGTAACCGCCTAGAACACTCAAAGTAGTTTATTCCCACTCAACGATCATCGAAAATGCGAAGTCTTTCTTCATCTAAACGGAGCCTTAATGAAACTTTATTTATAGACAGTTCGAGGAATCCAAAGCATGAACAAAAAGCTGTAATGCTCTATGACACTTGTCAATTGTAATAGGAGCCAAGTTGGTATAATGAGATTAACTGATTTATCTAGCATGGAGATTAAAATGAATATTGTGGATACTTGAAAACTGCTTATAGACATCCTACATCTCAATCTAAGTTTTAATGGTCACTAAACCCGCCTTTAGCTCCTTATGTTCCATTCCCTCCATTAGCAATACCCCCTTGATCATTATTGGATGAAAAAAATATTGATGATTATCATAATTAACGTTGTTCGACAAGCGAACAGTCGACCCTAAAGCGAGCGATCCACGCAATAGAGTTGAGGTGATTGACTTGCATATACCGCAATGCCACCACATCTTACTGCAATTTGACTGGTGATAAAGATAGTAGCTGTGTCTGAGAATCTATGTATCACTTCCCGTAGGTCTCGGGAGACTAAGAGCTACTTTAGGTTACACCTTGTTGTCTTGAAGACTTTTGGCATACTGCAACACCTATAGGATCCTTTCCTAATCATGTTCCAATTTTAATTCTCGAGATACACATTTTCAATATTGAAAACTATGGTACGAGACCGGTAGATTGGCATTTAGCCGTAATATGTACTTCTTTTGTCTTTCAAGTATTCAGCTTTACAGTTATCCACTTTTTAGCAAGCAGTTAAAAAAAGTTTAAGATATGAAAGGAGATTGAATGAGAGAAATTGAGGCCAAAATTTTGGCGTTGGTTTCTGACTATACTGAAATAGAAGTACTAATATTGTGCTAATAACTCAACTTTGAAAAGTTGAAAGGTATATTCTGGGCGCTAGAAAAGAAGCTACTGTGGAATTTCATAAAAAAGAGGATTCCAAGAACTAACGAACAGAGAATTTACCAACATAAGCACTTAAACCCCTTCTCGCACAAAAATTAATTTAAGAGGACATGTGCTTGTGAAATATTGCTATTGAGTCGCTTCTTACTCTGCAAACATATCTTCAGCTAATGTGAGAAGCGACCAGATGCTATTAAGTTTTTTTCATGTGCTTGTCGCCAGAGTAATCAAAATAGTTTCCAATCTAATGACAAGTCAGCGGAACGAATTTAATAAAGCCCTAATTCACGCCATCATCATTTATTCCATCTTCATCAGCTAAGATCATCTTGTCATACGAATTGTCAATAGATCTAGTCGAACCAAGCTATTTTAAATCCTTATCAAAGAAATCAATAAGATTCTATCTTGGATGGATCAACTACAGCCCCTCTTAACCCAGAGAAAAGAGGAAAGCACGACTACGATTCATCAGAACTCATGTCAATTGAATGTTTAAGAACTTGATGGAAATTCTTTGATCAGATGAAACTTGATCCACTAGTGGCTGATATGCGAGGTGTTAGGTCACAAGGAAATCCAGATGTCTCATGAACATTCTAAGCTAGGTTAACAACCAAGGCCGGTGAAGTTTGACAGGAGACTTGTACTTTACACGAACTTCGGAGGAGGGTTGGTAGTATATATATGGATTCCTTCCACGGGAACGAGAAAGGACCTTGCTTGATCTGGGAGAAAAAGTGAAGGAGTATCACTACAAGCTCCTAGTCTGATAGAATTACGCCTGTGCTTTCAGTCATGCGGGATAATGCTCCTCTGCACAAAGGAGTCCGAACAATAGAAGAGCTTGCAGAAAGAAGAATGGCGTCAATCAAATCGCCATGATCCTCCACAGATCTTAACCCTATTGAAGATTTCTGGAACAGGATGAAAAACTATATCCAGTTTCTCTGTCCTGACTTGGGTAAAGGGAAGCAGCGGTCCCAGGATGACCTGCGGGTAATCTTGAAAGAGGCTTGAGAGAATATGTCGCCAGATGATCATTTAGAACTGATGACGACAATACCGGTAAGATGTCAGGCAATTAGTATCTCCCATTTTAGAGGCCGACGATGAGTATATCAGATTCTGACGTATTCATTCTTGGCTGTAATTATTTATGTAAGGAAGTTAACGTTATGAAATATTCAAAAGTTAATTCAAAAACTTATTTAGCGACAATGGCGATCATTTACATTCTTTTCGCAGGAAGTTTTGTCCAAACAAAATAGGTTTGTGCTTTTGTTTGTTGATTATGCTATTATGACTTATATCGAAGCTTATTTAGCCCTGCTTTATCCCAGACTACCCTGTAGGACCCATTTATTTTGACCAACCCATATTAATTTCCCCTGCCGTATAGTACAAACCCAAGAGCGTTAAATCGCTAATGTCAACTCGACCCCTACTAGATCTCTGAAGCGAGATCAACCCCTGAAACAGCAGGGAGACGTTTTTTATCGTAGAGATATAGTAATCCTCACGTGATATGTGGATGCTGAAAATCTTTGCTTTACACCAATTTGCATCGTGCCTTCTAAGATTCCAGACAATGATAGGAATCGCTTTGTCTGAATTTGTACTAAAAAGTATGGGTACTGATCTTTATTCGACAAGATGATAGAATGAATTCATGTATGAAGTTCTCTTCCCATAAGTAAAAAAAAAAAAAAAAAAAAAAACATCAAAGCTCCGGGGAACTCTTTTGGAAGTAAATCTTCCGACAACTTTTCAATACATGATAATGGTGTCCTCTTGGTTGCAAAACACTCATACACACTTAGCAGTAACGGCGATTGTTTCTGGTTCTTTGGCTGCTATAGCAGTTCTTGGGGTACAAAGATTTCAGCATCAGGAGAAACTTAATAAAATTAAGAAGGATATTCCTGCTTGGGGAACATATGATGAGCAGGTTTGTTTCCTTGATTAGTACATACCAGGATTTTCTCTCTAATAAAAGAAGTGAAGCTTTCAGATATAAATGCTAAAGTACCGAAATCAGGTTCGAAAAAGGAAGATGAGCGAGATGATTTACTGGCTGAAAAAGCTCAGAGAGGCGAGTATAGTGAAGGTATATTAATATTTTTCTTTAAGTCTATATTATTCTACCTATCTGGGTTTTAATCACTAATAATATTGTTCTTAGAGCTTATTCTTGAACAATTAGCTCGGAATAGAGTATTTCTCTCAGACGCCGGGCTAGAAAAATTACGCTCTGCTTTTGTCATTATCGTCGGCTGTGGGGGTGTTGGTTCACATTGTGCATCAGCTCTAGCCCGATCGGGAGTATCTCGTATCCGTTTAATAGATTTTGATCAAGTTACACTTTCTTCATTAAATCGCCATGCTGTTGCTACATTAGCCGATGTCGGAATACCAAAAGTATTATGCTTAAAGAAACGTTTGCATCAGATTGCACCTTGGATTCATTTCGATGCAAGAAATGAATTGTATTGTAACGAGCAATCGAACAATTTACTTGGGGATTGGAGCGGAAGGAAGCCCGATTTTATAATTGATGCAATCGATAACATCGATAGCAAGGTTTCTTTGTTGAAATACTGTTATGATCATCAACTACAGGTTGTCTCCTCCATGGGAGCTGGGGCAAAGTCAGACCCAACCCGAATTTTCGTAGGAGACATCTCTGCCAGTACTGATGATCCCCTTTCCAGAGCGACACGTCGAAGATTGCGTGCTGCTGGAGTCTCCAAGGGTATTACTGTTGCTTACTCATCTGAGAAGCCTAGCCCAGATAAAGCACAGCTTTTGCCTCTGCCAGAGGAAGAGTTCATCAAAGGATCTGTCGGAGAACTTGGCGTACTTCCAGATTTCCGTGTACGAATTATGCCTGTCCTAGGCACGATGCCTGCAGTCTTTGGCTACACACTTGCTAATCATGTAATTCTTCAAATTACAGGTTATCCTATTGATTATATAACAGCAAAGACGCGTGATAAGATGTATGAAAGTATACATGCGCAAGTACAAGGAGCAGAAGAGAAGCTTGCGCGAACCTTAAACAATTGTGAAAATTTTCATGGCCTTAGGCTCAAAATAACTGTAGCTGATGTAGGATATCTCGTTGAAGAAGTATTTAAAGGCCGTAGTGCTTTAAGTAAACTCACAACCCGCTTGACACTTGTTCGTTGGCACAAACCATCAGATGGTGGTAGCAAAATTGTTGATCAGAATGTTCCTGGTCAGATTTCCAGTACACTTTCATTGATGGATCTTGTCTGTATGACAAAAGAAGAGGCTACCATCCATACACGTGATGTTCTCATAGGTAATAAGGCTCTCGAAGATCTCTACGATAACGTGATTATTACAAATGTTGAGCAAAGATTGCAAGAGGAACTCACATATAACAAATATAGATGATTTAATATTTAATTTTCCCAACCTTAATTTCCTCTCACTCCTAACGTATGAGATATCGGGGATATCCTGTTTGGAGGTTTCGATAATTTGCTACCCTCTTTTCGATTACTTCGCTATCGATTTTTCGATGACTGTTGATTATTTTGAGTAAATAACGTCTCTTCTCGATTTCTTAGCAATACTATGAAACTGGTGGAGCAAAATAATGAGTTCTCTAATTCATTCTATCCTTATGATTCCACACTTGGACTATCATGATTAGATATAGTGTCCTACGATTGAGAAGGTCTCCTTGCAAAATCGGGTATTTAATTTGCTACAGGGGTCAACTAGGGATTCAACTCAGCACTAAAACGCTTCTGTGTTACAACCAGATTTATTGAGTCTTTTATAAAGTAATTTAGGTCAGGATGTGGAAATCTTTAACACTAATTAGACATGAACATAAAGATAAATTTTGGCAAAATCAAGATTTCCTATTTTCGTTTGAAGGTTGATGTATGAACCCCTCTAATAATGGTAATTGCTAACCAGTGAGCCCTGCAAATTGCTGCTCAATGAACCCTGCCTAAAAAGGCCAATTAAACGGCCGATTTCGCCGGTTGCCCCCAGTTTTCACATTATGTAATAATTTCTTGATATTGTAATAGTTGCAAGATCCGCTTTTCGCCTTATTGTCATAGCAACTGAAAATAGGCATGCTACAAGAGTAAACAAACAGCTCTTGCGCATTTACTATGAATCAAATAGCAAGTTTGCAACTTCCTCCACATATACCACTGTGACCTCTCTTCCTCCACATATACCTTTCTTTATTATAACGGTCATTTTGATTAGAAATCCACTAATTACTGATAACTCTAACTCTTCGTCTACCACATGTACGAAAAGTATGTCCGGGTTGGCCGCATCCGCTACATAAACGCTGCCTTCTAGTGGAAATTAGACTTTCTGAAGGTGAATTTGGAATTGCAGCTGACTGTACTAAATCCTCATCTTCAATATTAATTGTGATTCCATCTTCATGATGTGATGGACAGCGTAGAGTCGAGTTAACGACTTCATTTACAACAGCATTTGTCG